>JAVSBT010449048.1:0-10119 GCA_033118115.1 Pharyngocirrus eroticus
GCAAAATTAGCACGGATCGCCCCGGATCTTAAACCGGGGGGATCCGGGGCTGCCGTGGTCATCCGTGCTTATATTAAATTTATATGGGACTGGGGCTTTACTAGCAACTCTGCTGTTTATTTTGTCACAAATTGTGGAACAATAATTTTATAATTTTTGGCATTGGTACAACACAGTACTGTATGCAATTCCATAGCATGAAATGGAGGTCACTCAACTTTATATGATAAAAAAATAAGTCAAAGTTTAGATTTCTTATTATCGACATTCCTTACCATTTTATGTATTATATAGTACAGCTATAACAACAATTGCATTTCTATTTCAGTAGTTCTAACCAAAACCACTGAATTTTTTCATCGTTTTTCTTTAACCAAAACCTTTTATAATAATTATTACAAAATGCATAATTCAATACCACAATATAAAAACCAAAGCAACTTGTGGTTGTTTTGTGAAAGATTGCCTTTTAGAATTAAAGAACTCTTCAAGAAGAATGTAAAGAGTTGTTTCAACAGATTGTAAAAGTACACTTTGTAAGAAAAAAAATAAGGCCGTTTATTGGTGACATGTGCTTTTAACACAATAAAGAGACAATGTCTATCCCTTGATGACCTTCATAAGTCTAATCACTATTCTGTTACTTCTCTATTCAGGAACTATAAAAATAGACATCATTCATTTCATTCAGGCTTTATCTTAATGAGGGACAGAGTTTCTTGTAAATTAATTTATAACTCCTTTTTTTTTTGTTTAAAAAAACCCAACAAGAGTTCTCATTTGTTTCTGTTCTGGTAATGATTCTCTTTGTTTCCCTCTTAGAATTATAAATTAATGTTTGTAAATGACACTGACATTTTTTCCATCAAATATACAGCAGAGTATCACATTTCTTTTCTATAAGTATAATATAAATTTAATTTAAATTAATTGATTTTTTTACCATCCCAATATATCAGCCACTTAGATGGCCTAATGAAATACTCATTATGGTGTAAGAATTTATCTGTCTATCAAGTTCAGGTGAAGGTTGTAAAATACTCTAAAACAATTTACCCCTTACTTTGGTATCAATTCATGAATAATCCAGGATTAATCCCTCCTGATCCACACTTGTAGAAAATATGAATAATCAAGAGTAGGTCCATATGAGATCAATCCTTCTTTGGGTGGATCCCTAGCAATGAGTTTGAACATTGAGAACTATGTCACATATTTTTATACTCTCTAAACCTGCACACAGTAATTTTATGTAAAGATCCACCCCAGATGTTTTCCAATTTTTCTTAGTATGAATCACTTACTCTCTCTCAGTTGACCTGGATAGCTCATTTGGAAGAGCATGGGAACGGCAATCCCAAGGTCGTAGGTTCGAGTCCCACTCTAGGTTGACACATTTTTTCTGTCGACTATTGCAATATAGGTTTAATACCCTGACGATAAATAATTAAATATGTTACATTTGAAATGTTGCATATCAAGATTTATTTATGAATCATCTATTTCTTGTATATAAAGTTGAAAAGGGGGACCTACAACAATCCTTCAATGTAACATTGTTTGCAAACTGTATCAGTAACACACCTACACAGGCTGACAATAAAAATAGTAATATCATTTGCGATATGCAAATTCTAATGTGTAAATCAACAAAAAATCAAATAGAGGCTATAAACATTTCCTGACAAACTTTTGAATTGATGCCGTTCTAAGGGTAGCTCAATTTCCGTTTGGATTACAGATTAGGCTACCATCTTTTCTTTAGAGCATTCCACAAGACCTAGATTTCCTTGCATTACATTTCTTTGACATTTGTCCAAATAGTATAAAAAGTGCCGGTGACACGTGGTCCCAGAATTCTATTTCACCAGTTTAATGTTTCCTGAGTGACGAAGGGAAATGAGGACTGAGTGATTTCCCAAAGTCACAAATAGGAGGCAGGGCTGGTAACCCTATGGGCATAAAGTAAATTAATTAAAACAACCTGATTTACTTTTGAATTCAAAATGTAATCAACTCACTCTTAAACTAATGCAATGGAAGGGATGCCAAGCCAAGCCTTTCCTCATTTTTGCAGTTGATCACTCACACAAAGCCTGTAATTAAAGGAGTCCTCCTAGTGTGTTAAAACCTCATGAAATATTTATATTCTACAACTATCCCATGGCTGTGGGATAATCAAGATTTTCTTAAGGTGTTGTCAAACTTAAAAAAGGTGATGACAATCTGGCTATGTACTTGTTTGACACTAAAATGTCAGAAGTTTAAATGGAAAAAGAATTGATATAAGCCCAGATTGCATTGTTCCCTGCATGTGAAGTGACACTTTTAAATTACTCTCTTCATTTATGAACATTGAATTAAAAAAACATTTGTTTTAGCTTGCATAGTGACTGTGTGATGTCTAGTGTGTGTTACTGCCATGCCAGAGACTCAAGTAAAAACTGAATTCATGTCATGACGCTGGCACTTCAGTCCAGAAAAGCTTTGAGCAATATAGCAGATAAAGAACCTTGGAATTGGTTTAATGTTTGCAGTAGTGACAAGTTGTTACATACTATTTGCAGAGAGGATTTCACAAAGACCAGCACTAGATGAACGGACTCATATGTTGTATATCAAATCTTACTACACTTAAATATAGAACAACTTATTTTTTATTCAGGAGATGATATTTTGGTTGTATTTATCTCATAATTTCTATTTAACTGGAGTTTCTTTGACATCAATGTAACATCTTACAAAAAACTTTCAAAGCAGTTTTTCTCTTGAGGGGAATCCAACATTATACTTTAGTATGCTCAAATCAACCTTATGGCTTTTTGCCAACAGGATATAAATTGCTGATACAACATAATGGCTTCCTAATTTTTATGGGACTCAAACGAAGTCAAAATGAGCACCAAAGGCCTCGTAAAATCTCTAAAATGAAAATAAACTACATTGTTGAGGCTTATCCTAATCATTCTAACATTAATTCAACAGGGTTTTTGTTAGGAAATAAAGATATATGTTCACTAATGATTTCAAAGCCAATGAATCCACAATATAAATCACTCTTTTACAAACCTTTCAAAACATCATCCATGAAAGACGATATCAAAAGAAACCCATGCTTTCAAACTTTAGTTTTTTTAAGCTCAAAGAATCATATAAGATGTCAAACACATACTAAAGTTTCGACTGCGTGATCTCTCCAACATTTATCTGCGTTTAATTCTTTTATATCTGATGATTCTTTCATATTGTCATGGGAATTTTACTACCTAAGCTGTCATTGCCTGATACAATTTTATCATTTCAGAGCAGAAAGTTTACCAAAACCTCTTTCGTTCCACTCTTGTCACAAATTCTAAGGTGCACGCAATCTTGGAATCAAATAGTATTACATTTAAAAATAACCATGATTGCATTAAAATAAATTGTGTTACAAATTTCATTTGATTTCATATTTTCTTATTTTTAGAAGGTACATAAAATATAACAAGAAATTCTGATTAAACATGATCTATGGTTTTATCTAAACAAGTCTATTTCCAAACAGAACACAATAAAAATTGGCCAATCTTTGTTTGTCAAAATGAAATCCTAGTCAAAAAGAAAATGTAATCAACATTTGACTATCATGTAACAATGAAAAAGTGAATCAAAGACTTTTTTCCTTATTCAGTCAAGTTTAAAAATGCCTTTTCTAAGTTAATGAAATGGTGGACGTGTCTCTAGTTTAATATCAAGACTTTCTCTATTTAATATTCAAATAACATTTCAGGAAAAAGATTTTTTCCAAAAGTTAAGTCACTGAAACAAGTTTAACATATGATGTTGATAAAATTAAGGCTTTTCTTGATACTGAAATATCACAGCAATGCTGAAAATTCTTTTTGTTCATATTTCTGTGTTTTTTTCTCTTCAAAATATTGCGGTACATGTATAGTTGTGGTCAGACATATTGTCTTGTTAATTAGTATTACCATATCATCTATGTCAAAATGAAGGTCATATATCTTCACATGAAAATATGATATTACTGAAATATGATTATACTGGAAATTTTAAGGAGGCAGAAAAAAAAAAGAATAGAAAAAAATCTTAATAATGTAAAGAGTCTACTCCAAAAATGAATTACCAGTAACGTGTGGAATATACAAAATGAAATTTATCACTTAAATACGTATCTTGTATCCATTAATTGACGAAAGCTTACTTTACACTAGTCAATTAGAGTTAATTGATTTGAAGTGTCTGACAGTGACTCAAAGTTGAAGTGACTAAAAGTTAATCCCTTTTGTGATTTCCTTTGACAAAAAGATTTGTCAATACACTTCAACTAGACACACTTCAAAATTGTATCCGCTTTTAGCCTACAGCCTACTAAAAGGTCTTTCATGATTTTCAGCAAAAAATACACTTTAATTGACTAGTGTAAAGTGAGCTTTAGAAAATAGAAACCAATTTTCCCAATGTAATCAAGTGCAATATAATGCAATGAGGGTATTGCCAAGATAGTCTAGCCACCTGGCGGCCTAGTTCCCAAGAGGGTACTTTTGTGAAGACATACTCTATAATTCCCCTATTATTGTTATGATAGAAGTGTCTTAAATTTATGTTCGATCAGAATGTTTTTTCTTCTAGAAAGTCTTGTATTATATTGCTACATATTGCTTTATCTTTAATAAAGGGTCCATTCCGCAATTATTTTCACAATTTAACCACATTTACTATTATTTATCTTCTGTGTTTCATCTTGGAGATAACTCATTTTTAGAGAATATGTTTACTGAACGTCGCTTAAAGACATTGGCCGCCAGGTGGCCAGCTCCAGGCTGTACCCTCATTAAAAGACCTGTATGTAAGCAATATGAACAGGTCATTTTGAATACAGCAAGAAATGTTACCAATCTTTCAAGTTCAAATTATAACAATTTGTTGAAATAGCATCTTTTGTGGATGTTAGTTTTTGTTGTTGAGAAAAACAAAAGATTAAACTTAAAAGCAAATCAGATCTAAATCTTTAAACCTTTATTTGGACACAACAATTTGTAAAAAACATTAACAATGTTTGAAAAAATAGTAACTTATAATGAGGTATGTAGCGTTGATGCAATTTTGCTTTTAAATATCACTAATATCACTATTTTTTCTAATACTAGAAACAGCGTAGGCCTAAATATAGACAAAAGAAATAGTGGCTGTATATCTATATCATTTTTAAGCAGTTACATATTTCAGACTATTTGCTTAAAGAGTGCTGGAAGGCTCTTTAAACTGAAACACTTTTTAACCAGGCTCATGGTGAACTAGCCAATAGACTAAGCTAATTAGTATTCAGTTGGTTAGTTAGTTAGTCAGTCAGTGAGGTAATCTATGAATTAGACAGGCTTAAAGTCAGACTGTACCTCTGTTTTTTAAGCTACTTTTTCTATATCAATGTTTATGTCTGAAACAGATTGCAGAAATCAGGGCAGGCTATACCTATCATTAAATAAAGTAAGATTATACAAAAAGAAGACTTACTTAGTTTAAGCCTGTTCATTGAGACCTAAGACACGCCATCACTTTAAGATCATATGGGCCTGCGTGCTTAATAAGCTGTCATAATTTACAGTCTTAAAGCTGAAGAAGTGAAAGGAGCAAAGGATTAAATGCTCTCATCCTTCTCTGATGACTCTCTTTAATTGGACATCTTACTTATTTATCTATTCACTTTGGCACGGAAGGATGAAGGTTAGGGGAAGCGCTCAGCTCAAAGTTCTAACGTTTCTTCAGATGAAAAGGCCCCTGCCATATTGGCCTGGTTTTCTCTCATTTTTTTCACAATTGTTTGTTACACTAAGAGAATCTTTTATAACAGTGAAGTGATATGGACAATGTGATAATTAATCTACTATGCAATTGAAGAAAATCATCTATGACTTTGTCCATAAATGCAGTTCAGATGTTAATGAATGGTTGATGATTTTCAAACCTAAACTAAGAATTTATCAAATACAATGAACTTTGTGTGAAATCTCAAGAGATTTTGAAATTCTTGATTATCAAGCTGCAAGAAGACTTTTATATTAAAGCTGAAAACAAGAGTAAACTAATTTCTTAATCATGCAATATCCATAATAGAATTCCCAAATGTAGGGCAATTTTTAGGTCAAGGTAAAAAGTTTATGAAATTAATATTTTTCCCTTGCATCTACCACAGTTCTATGTCATTTCAGTCAGACAAACTAGCCCCTCATTTCAATGCTATGTTTGATATGAACTTTCAAACCAATTCCCTAGTCTAAATAAATACATGGGACACACCTGACAATATCTGCACAAGGATTAAGACAACTCCAGGCATTTTCTTAGAAAAATTCAATGAATGCCAGCATTCGGCAGGCATTTGTAATTATATCAGATGTGTTTGGCATGATTTTCACACCATCAATTGATATACTTATTACCATAATAGGACATTTTGTGTACAGTGTATTTAAAAAATAAAAAGGATTAAGAATACAAAACATTAGGCGGCCCAGTAAACTGATACCACTTCTCATCTTTCAGAAACAAGAAGAAAATTAGAAAATCTGACACTACAGCAATAAATATATATACATGCTGATTCAAAGAATGTATTGTAAAATTAAGATTAAAACTGGTTTTGATTTTTTTAACCAAAGCATGTTTTGGGATTTTAATTTGATTTTAAACATTAATTAGGCTGCTTCTCCCTTTTTGCAATTATACATACATGGAAAAAGGCTATAATTCATAAAGGCTTGGGTTACTAAAAATTTAGATGAATGAAATAGTCAAAGTGATTATATTTCAGTCTATTTTAAAGCTTTAAACGTTTTCAGCATCATGATTTCTCCAACATAATTGCAACAATGAAGTTGAAAGTCTCTTTTGATGTGGGAGAACTCATAGAATTTCAATGTCAACATTCATTCTTTTTGACCACTAGGGGGCACCCAATCTCTATTTCCTTTGATGTTGACCTTTGATGAAACAGGTTTTGCAAACACTGTTATCAAAATATTAAAAAAACACTTTGTTTTAACAAATTATGACTCAACTCCTTTAAGTTTTATGAGATCTAAATACAAAAAAAATCTAAAATTAGAGCATTTTATATAGCTTCATAATTTTAATTAGCTGCTGAAAGATACAAAAATTGACCTAATTTTGACAATTTTTCAACAATGCCAAAATGTGGTCAATTTTTATATCTTTCAGCAGCAATACATCAAAAATAATAAACAGAAACAGGTATAAAATTATGAATTTGAAGCTATAAACATCCATAAAAGCTCTAAACTTAGATTCTTTTTGTATTTTGAGTTCATGAAAATTGAAAAAGGTGTACTATGTTTATTTTAGGTAAATTTCATTATAAATATATGATGTGGATTGGTTTTCTCTAACACTTTAGGGCTGTATGGCCTACTGTTTAATGCTATCATGTTTTCGCTACCTCTGTGACATATTGATAAATGACACAAAAAATGACTATTCTCCAATGTGATGAAGACACAACCTTGATTAATATTGTAGACATTTTTTTGATAGGAATCACAAGACATGGTGAACTTAGAAGCAGATTTATCATCCATCATATGGACTATATGGTATTTTAATTAAATCAAGTCTCAAGTTTGAAATGTGCAGCTGCAATGCCTGTTTTTGGGACAATTTTATAAGGGTTTGCTTTGTTTTGTCGCTTCCTTTAAGCCAGAGCTTATTTTTGAGATTTTCTCTTCTTAATGATTTGTATGATAAACATTAATGCTTTTCTTTTTTCAATTCAATGAAATGACATTTAATTGTAGTATCATACATGGCCAACTATCTATTTGTGTCATGAACCAGAGCCTACCAAAAGGAACCATATAAAACTACTATGATATGTATAATATTTGATGATGTGGTCAAATTAATTAATCATTAGTATCTATATGTTTCTAGGAAAATATGACTAACCCTTCCATTTTGATTAAGTTTGCACAAATCAAGATATATTTTCATGAAATAAGAATAAGTATACAATTATTTATCATCATATCAAAGCTAGATTTTCAATTTCTATCCCGTTTTTGAGAAAGAGGAGTGTGAAATGTTGGAGATCAGAAGCATTAAAATTAATAGCTTTTAGATGTTCAAGCTTTATCTTATTCTGAAACTATCATTTGTTGGGTGTTAAAAAATGATCAGTAATTCCAGATACAAGAATAGATATCGTATTTTTTTGATAGGCAATTGCTGTAATGTTGTAATTATGTTTAAAAAATCATGATGCTGCATATAAATATACATCTTATTATCAGACTGAAAGTTTACAGAATGTTGTTTCTTGCTTGAGTCTTATCCGGTTATCCTATGATATAATTACTTAAGATAAACTTGTATCATTTGTCAATTGTTCCTCAGTAAAAAATATACCAAACTTGAAAAAAATAGATTGATATAAGTACATTAACCTATTGGGATTTAACATCTATTAATTGCTTTTTGATAGATTGTAGACAGATAAGTCATAGATGAAAAGCTTTTGTCCTACTCCAATGACTAAAGTAAACCTAGTAGACTAAAAATGGCATGTAACATTTCCTAAAGATGGATCAGCTCATTCTGGTTGGACAAAATGAAAACCCAACGTCACACTTCATTGGCTGTTCTTTGGGTTCCAAGTTTTTCTTACGTCAAGTCTTAGTGATCCTTGATCTAACTTCAGTCAGAGGGATAATTTGAAGATTTCTTGTTGATATTGCATCCATCATTTTTAACTTACATTGACACTCTATAAGGAAAAAAAAACCCAATGACTATTTCTTAATACAGACCCAAGACAATATACCTAACATAATCCACGAAGAGTTTCAATAAAAACTGAAAAGAGAACCTATGAAAAACATGATTTCCTTAAAAGGTTCAGGAAACTTTATTGTTTTTAAAATTTAAAAATTGTAAATTGTTTAGATAACTTGTCCACTATTTTGTAACTATTTCGCTTTTCTTCATATTTATGTGTGTACAGTAGGCGCTGTGTATCCTTTTGATCTTTCATACAGGTTTAAAATTTGTAACATTTTCAAGGTTTTTATACACTTCAAGAAATTGTGTTTTAATATACACTTTGCTCAGTGGTGAAATATTACATAACAGGCTCCAGTTCTTGGTGTGGGGAACTTGCAGGGGAGCACCAAACCTGCCTCTTATATTTTCCCATAGCTTTACTTTGTATCTGGGGATTAGTATAGACCAATGACATTTCACAACATTTTTCTTGGTATGTCTTTGGGTTTTTTTCACGGGTCCTAGCTTCACTTTCAGATTGGAGCTTGACAGCAACACATTTCTTGATATATTCCAAGAGATTTTGCTTTATATGATGGAGGACCTGCTAAAAATATATGTTTACAAGTGATATTTCAAACCCTTAGTGTAATGCACTGGTTTCATTCTTTTTCATATATTAATCATCTTGCAATTCACATTTTATTACACCACTGGCAAATCATCTATAAAGAAATTAGGTGGCATCACCTTTCACCCCAGTATGTAGAATGTGTATTTACCCTTGCAAAGTAGGCCCATAAACTAACTATTTATTTGCCTTTTATCAGGAAACAGATATCATAAAAATATCAAGCTAACAATCAGTATCTCATAAATTTGAAATCCTTACAGACCTAATCAAATTACTTTGAAAGTGGGTGGAGGACATGAATCAATGAAATGACCTGAATGCACCCAATGCCTGCTTAGATGGAAAAAGAAGAATAGTTACCCAAAGTTGGCATCTCTCATCAGTTTTATATACACTCTAGAATAAAACCCAGCCAAGTTTTGTGTTTTTAGTGATATTTAATGGTTAAGTGGAGTCAACACTAGATTTAGTGGTGTTTATATATCACTATTTTGTGTTGCTATATTCCATTCAATATCATTAACAACAGTGATATATAGCAACATAAATTAGTGATGTATATAAACACCACTAAATCTAATGTTGACTCCATCTAAACACTAAATAAAAGTTTAACATTAGAATGAGGTTCAACTGGGACCCCATTGGAAATAAGTCTCTGACTTTTATGGGCTATCCCAGGCAAATGTCACTTTTAAATATATCTTGTA
>JAVSBT010449103.1:13819-24487 GCA_033118115.1 Pharyngocirrus eroticus
AAAGGTGCAGTTGGATATGCTATTTAATTACCTGACTGTTTAAACATTTATTGTCATAATGTGGAAATATTTGCAATTTTTGAGCATATTTTATTGGAAAGAAAATTGCCATGAATGATGATTTGGAAAAATCTTGATCTATATTCTGGCTCACAACATTCTGAAGTTTAATGACTATAATGTACTGACTACTAGTAACCTACTTTCTAAATATAAACAAATATTAGCGATTTTTATGGTGTTTTCATGGCACCTTTTTTCACACACAAATATTAGTCAATGGTTTATAGTTCATTTTTACAACTGACAAAAAAGTTGTCTTCCTTCTAGATAGAATAATAATTTGAATATTTCCTTGAAAGGTTCTAGGGAAATTTCAGGGAAATTCCCCAATGTCTTATTTCAAATTAGTTTCATGTAATATTAACACAAACTTCCTTCTTGAAAGTGTGAAAGATAATTTTTGTAGCACTAATATAACTTTTTTATTATTATTGATGCTGGTGTAAGATGTATTTTCTGCTATTTAGTTCTTGCTTTTCATTCCCCAGATTCCAGAGGTAGTGTACCAACTGACTTCCTTGACTACCCTATTTCTTAGATTCAACAGAATTAAAGAAGTTAGTGAAGACATAAAAAACCTTCGGGTAAGTTTCTTCTAGATACTTGAGAGGCTTGCTTTCATAAGTCCACTCTGAGCGACCAATTAACTACGAAGGTCAAGTAAGATGACCAGCAAACCAAATGTCTATTTTCAGGATTAGTATTATTTTAAAGATTTTGTGTTTCGTTAAACTCAGTGGCATGTTGCATATCTTGCAAAGAGTTCTTATATGGTGTTCAATATCTGTTTTTTCCATTCCTTCTTTTCTATTTGCAAAGAGTCATACCATGCTACATATATTTATATTTGTTGCAGAATTTATCAATGCTCAGCCTAAGAGAAAACAAAATAAAAGTACTGCCAAATGGCATTGGAGAACTAGTCCATCTTGTGACATTTGATGTGTCGCATAATCATCTAGAACATTTACCAGAAGGTGAGTACATACACTTGTTTTTATTGAGCCGGTACCAGAGACTTATTAATTTAAGATATATTTGCCCTTTGCTTGTAATGTTAATAGAACAGCTAATCCCTATCAGCCATACCAGTATATGGGAGATACATGCCCAGTGGAGATATAGGAGTTTAATAAAAGATCACAGTTTTGAAGGAAGTTCTCCAGGTTGTTAAATTATGCCAAAAGGATTCCAGAATTTTATGCATTCATATTCCCTTTTTATTCAGGTATTGGAAACTGTGTGAATATGAGCTCACTAGACCTGCAACACAATGAATTAGTCAGCTTTCCAGAGTCACTAGGAAATCTTAGGTCTCTTACTAGATTAGGACTTAGGTAGGTTAATAGTATTTTTCAAACTTGGCTACTTGATTTATAATACATGCTAGTGTGAGTTGATGTCTGTCAGTTGAATTCTGCAGGTGATCTTTCTGGATAGTAATAAGTGTTTGGACTAAAACTCTAAAGTACATATTAAAATGAATATAAATTAAAGGAAACAAATGTTGTTGTTGATTTGCTTTACAGTCCTATTAGTATTTGTTCAATTTGAATGTATGGCAATCACATATTTTCAATCATTTTTTTTTCATTCACAGGTACAATAGGTTAACAGGTGTCCCCAAGTCTTTAAGCAATTGTGTGAATATGGATGAGTTCAATGTAGAAGGAAACAACATTTCACAACTCCCGGTAAGACTATGATCATCTTACAAGACTGAAAATGATTGACATTGTTGTTATTTTTTTAATTTCTCAATGAAATTAAAGGAATCATCACAAAAATAAGAATTTTTATTATTGCAATTACAGGAAGGGCTGTTATCAAGTCTCACGAAGCTGCAGATCATTACTTTGTCTCGGAACAAATTTACTTCATATCCAGTGGGAGGGCCATCACAGTTCTGCTCTGCTTTGGTAAGCATTTTCTTCTCTCTTGCTTTTTCAAGGTCTTAGTTTCAAAGATTTCTGAGGCCTACTAAAAGATTTATTTTTAAAGATATGTGCCAAGTTGGTCCACACATTCTTGTTCAAAGGGCAAGAATGATATGGCTTTTCAGGGTAAAAGAAATCACATGGATTTCAAAATTAGGCAGCCAAATCAAGCAAAATCATGGTGAAGCTTGTAAATATACTTCAAGGTTAGAAATAAAGAACTATATAGAGATACTTTGAATAATACCGCAATTCTTGTATATTCCTTGAAATACAGAGCACCTCGGTCCTGCTACATGGAGATTTTTAAAAAATTCAACCGACCCAATTTTTTATTCCAAAAATCCATAGACCAACTAATCAATTGTGGAATGGCTCAACCAAAATAATCATTTGAATAGAAATAGAGTCCAGGCATTAGTACACTTGCCCTAATTTGACACAGGTAATAGTGAAAGGATCTAATTGATTGTCTTGTAGAATTCTTCATAGGAAGGTTGCTTTGTTTCATAAAGTAACATTTCGTAAACCTGGTAAACCATTATTTGTTATACTAAATAACTGTTCAAATATTTGGGCATTGAGAAATTCCAGCCTCTTGCAACTGATAAGTATTTCATGAAATAGAAAATCCTCTTTTGTGAAATATGTTTGGTGGCTGCAATCTTCTGCTATTCTTTTCAATGTTCAATGCCCCTGCAGGGATAATGTTTGATTGAATGAAAATATTCCCATGAAGATTTGCATAATTTTGCTGCGAGTGTGCAGAAACTGTTATGGTTCATTATTAGGACTGTGTTTATAAAGATTGATAATCAATAATATTGGGAAAGGATTATTTTTTTATTCAAAGCAGTTTTTTTCATTACTGTTTGTAGGTCTCATTATTGTGGAGATAAAGATTGAATTGTATTTAGGTCAATGTCCATGTTTGTTATTTTATTATTATTTGTATTAGTATAGGTTTTTATTAAGAAATATTTTCTATTTTGTTGAGACAGTTTTTGAAGGGAAAAAAGCTATTTATCTCTTAACAGTGTAATTTCTAATTATACGTGGTGTTTTCCAATTAGAGGATAGGATTGTTGTCTTTTTGGAGGATCTTTCTGGCCATACATTAATTTCTAAATGGTAATAAAAGGTCATGCGAAGTATTTCTAAATACTTTTTGTGTGAAATTATATCTTGAGTGATTGATATCATCACTGAATCACCAATTTCCCCACATAACCTATAAATATGTCATTTTAAAACCAAGAAATATATTATCTTGTTGAGATGTGTATCAATTTGGGTCAGTTGATTGTATTTCATTTTCGATATGAACTTTTAACTAAGAAAAAAAGTGATGTTGCAATGTTGATGCTGATTGCACATACTGTCACATGTACTCTGTTAATCATGCAGGGGACCGACCACCAATGTCATGATTTGGGACTGTTTTTAAAAACATGATAGCCTTGTTTTTGTTACTGGTTGATTTGCATGTTTGGTATGATACAATAGTAGAGTTTCAACTGTGTTTTGAATCTGACATCAGGAACTAAATGCATCAGGTGATGGCAGTGAATCACCAACATGACAACAAAGTTCAAAGTCAGAATAGTGATGTAAATGCTTTGAATAGAAATAAAAAAGCTATGAGTCAAGCATTAAAGAGTGACCTAAGTATTATACTTAAACATTGTTTGATCGTTTGTATCCATTTATTGTGCCTGGAACTGACGCCTTGTCCGTGGGAAAGGTGTATAAGTATTTTTCCCACCGTCCCAACAAGAAAAGGCAACCTTTTAAACTCTGATCAAGGGTAGAACAGTAAAGAAATGCAATTGCCAGGCTATAGCTAGTCGCCACAATAGGGATTAGGCTATAAATAGTAACAGCTAAGCATTTTCAATGATCAATAATTTCCAGGCACTCTTACTACTCTGAGCCATAAGGTTGGCATGTAAAGTGATTGGCAAGGACACACTGAAAATTTCTATAATTTAGATGATTTTGGTCAAAGTCATATGATGCATTGGCATGCTAGTCTTGGCTTATTAGGTAAAGCTAGAGGATTTATCAGATTTAAAAAAAAAAAAAGAATGTCTCTGGTGTTGGCCTTGTTGTGCAATACACATTGTATAACATGTTGCCAATGAAAGCTGGTATGTTTGAGCTTCAAATCAACAAAAATGCTCATGCTGTGTGCATTTCTCTTTTAAATCCGATGCAAAGAACATAAGTTGACTCTCAAAAAAATGCTGAAGAGGAGGTGGGGAGGGATGATTGGTTGGTCAGTTAGCTAGACTTTTACCCTTGTCCCACATTTGAGATAACTACCAAAGTACTACATCTTGGTTGTTATTAATTTCAACAGAAATAAAAAGTTCAATTTGTTCAATTTGTTCAAAAGGGTAAAATCTCTCATTTTGGATAATTTACAGTAGGTAGCAACAATCAGTCCATGTTCAAGTTCAATAATATTTGTAGCTTGATTGCCTTCATCTTTATATGTGATGAAGAGCTGGACTTTCTCTCACCTTTTGGGGATATTTGGTTGTGATCACAAAGCATGTTGTTATTATGTCCTTGGTTAATTGAATTGCATGTTTTTGTCATTGATTTGTAACCATTTTTCAATTGACCTGATGGTCTTGCATAATTTAGAATGTGTACTTAGTGAACTGTACACATTATTTCCTTCTGGTAGATACAGTCCTATTATAAGGTCTTGATCTGATTCTGATCAATAAACCTGAACCAAATAGCAGAAATAAAGAATTCACAATTTTTGTGGGTCCCTCTAGTTTTGGGTTTGCAAAGTAGTATGTAGATGTAATGCTGTGATTTACAGCTCCATGTGATTTGTTGTCTTTTTGCGAGTCAATTTCAAAGAAAAATTATTATACATCTGGTGTTATCATAGAACTCTGTCATTTATTCAAATTGTTGTGTACGAGAAAACTTTTTAATTGTTAGGTTTAGAATTAAAATTATGAAAAGTACCTTTCATTTCATTTATTGTGCCTTTTTCAGTCAATAAACATGGAACACAATCAAATCAACAAGATCCCATTTGGAATCTTCTCAAGAGCAACACATCTTACAAAGTTGAATATGAAAGAAAACCAGTTGACATCTCTGCCACTTGGTGAGTAGCATGTATATGAATAACACAGGTTCACTTGCAGATTTGAAGTGATATAAATGACAAGTAAACCACTACAGTAATTGGTATGCAGCAACAGCATGTAATATTTGATGATTTAGTTTCATGAGGAAAATGTTGCTATGTTCTTTTAATTTTTTAATTTTTACTTCTTTTACTAGACATTGGTACATGGACAAATATGGTAGAGTTGAACCTTGGGACAAATCAGTTGTCCAAGATCCCAGATGACATTCAGAATCTTCAGGCTATAGAGGTTCTCATCCTTAGCAACAATCTTCTTAGGGTAAGTACATGTATAATATCAACATTTTTTTAGTTTCAAGTGAAAATAATGAAAAGGTTTATGGTGTGGGTATGTGATTATAACAACAAATTTGATTGTTAGTAGCCAATTTTACGTTACTTCAAAATTCTAATTAACCGTTTTGTTTCTTGTCATTCACAGAAACTACCAGCCAGTATAGGATGCTTGAAAAAATTACGGGTCTTGGATATGGAAGAAAACAAACTGGAAGGTTTGCCCCAAGAAATTGGTTTCTTGAAGGAACTGACCAAGCTGATAGTGCAGTCCAATCAACTGACAAGTCTACCAAGGGCTATTGGGTAAAGACCATCACCTGTATTTGGAATAGTGCTGAATGGGTTTTTCCATAAGTACAGATCTTAACATAATTATGCCGTTATTTCAGAGTCATCTTATTTAAATGATAGGCACTAATTAATTTGGTTCTAAATTCTTCTATTTTAGGCATCTTAGCAATCTGCAGTATTTGGGTGCTGGTGAAAATAATCTGCAGTCTATTCCCGAAGAGATAGGTAAGCAAATAAAACACATATTCATAAGATAATGAGTTGTTAAAAATCCTTGAATGTGTTTATGTTTTATTTAGATGATGCAACAATGTTTGGAGACAAAACTGAATTTTAGTTCTCTTTTATTTTTTATGTATTTTTAGGTACACTGGAAAACTTGGAATCCCTGTATATCAATGACAATATCAACCTTCACAATTTGCCATATGAACTGGCGCTGTGCTCAAACCTTCAGATCATGAGCATTGAAAACTGTCCACTGACTGCATTACCATCAGACATTGTAGCTGCTGGACCATCACTTGTCATTCAGGTAGGAAACTTTTCTAATCTTCTCCTAAATTATGTTTTAATACTTATCGTTCTATGTGAACGATATTCTACAAATCTGACCAAAGTTTTTTTGTAAAATAAAACTGTGCTTACACTGTTGACTTTTTTTAATTGATGACATAGATGTCTAGTTGATAATGATTGTAAGTTATATCGCTTCTGAAAGCTGTTATTCCAGTCTTTCATGATGCAAAAACTGCTTTTGATAAGGCTGATACCAAAGAACAATAAAGGAAATGTTGACTGATAAGTCATAATCATTTCATACAAAATACTGATGCTGCCCTTTTTTGTATTTCAGTATATGAGGTTTCAAGGTCCATACTGTCAGTTATATCGCCTCTGAAAGCAGTTATTCCAGTCTTTCATGATGCAAAAACTGCTTTTGATAAGGCTGGTACCAAAGAACAATAAAGGAAATGTAGACTGATAAGTCATTTCATACAAAATACTGATGTTGCCCTTTTTTGTATTTCAGTATTTGAAGTTACAAGGTCCATACTGTCAGATGTAAACTTGTGAAGTGGTGCTGCAGTCGTTCCAAGTGGAAAGAAAAGGGTAGAAATTGGGGAACATGAAGGAAAGCAACAACTAGCTATTCTGAATACAAATATTACACAAACAATGATAGCTAGATGAAAGAGGGCAATTATTTAAAGGGGAAAAATAAACTGATACATTGTTGAATGTCTTTCATTGATATGAAGTTGAAGATATGAGGCTGTCATGGGATCAAAGCTTATATTGTTCCAAGAGGAAAAGAATATGTAAAACAAGGGAAGACTAAAAGAGTTTTGTTTTGTCGTGTTTGTGACTTGACAAAGAAACAAAAAATAATTATACTAGTGACAAGATTTTCTCTCAAAAGAAACATATGAACTGGTGACAACTGAACTCTTGTGGTCCTGTTTATTTCTAAATTTCACTTCTCCAAATTTCATAAAGAGTAAATGTGCATATTGGATGTTGATGAGAATGTAGCAAATTGTTAAACTTCTTATGGTCTTAGTGATATGAATCTATTATAGAAGATTGTTGAACTGTTTGAAGCAATGATAGGCCATAGCAAGCCTAAGTGGATATTTTAATGTCAGTGCTGTTAGTTGCCAAAATGTATTTAAAAAGAAATGGCATGGTTTGTTTTTGTGGTCTGTCTTTTGTCTCCATTGCTTATCTGTTCTTATTTTCGGATCAGATTTTTATGTGGAAAAATGGGGGTGTGGGAAAATATTGAATTAGATAAAGTGCTCTTCTTGAACCTAATAATCAATTAAATTTTACGGCTGAAATGATATAACAAAGCTTCTGTAGGTCTGAATCAAATGATAAAGAGCATATTTTGTGAATTGTCTCGTTCTTGTACATTCAGTCATGACACTTGTATCATATTATAAAGGAGAGAAGAAGGAAAACTAATGATGAGCGACTATTTTTTTTGAATTGATCAGTATCAAATTAAAGTTTCAAAGAATGCTTATGAAGTGCTACATAAAAAAATCAAAATAGAAAATTACTGTTTTCCTACCATGAAATGATAAAAAGGAGAGCAGGTATGCTGTAATGGAGTCTTGATTGACTTTTCTTATATTGACCGAATACAAATGAAATAGATCAAATCTGAAATCCCAGACGATTTTATATATTATTAGGAAATAACATCATATGCTATGAAAGTAAGATAATTATGATTGTTCAAATGTAAATGTAATAAATAGACTTTCAAGAAAACAAAATTGTCAACCAAGGTGCTCATTAGATGAATTGCTTTGCTTTTTCTTTTGTTGAAGTTAAGATATTTTTCTGTTATTTTTTGTTTGTTTAGTAATGAAATATTTATATGAAAATATTTGTTTCCCTCAACTACAAAATAGTAATGTGCTCTTTCATCAGGAAATTAATCCTCAAATTTCATTCAACCACGAAATGAAACAGTCACCCCAGTTTTTGTCTTCTTTTTTTATATTGATTTGATCGAGACTCAAATTGCATTTGTTTGCCAATGTATGTGCATGAATATTGGGAACTGTAATATGATAAAAAGAATTTTGTGAGTTGAGACTGTGAAATGTGGTTATACACAGAGGAACAAGGTTTAGGGACAACTGTATTGCACAATAGTTACCTACTGTTCCTGTGGTACAATTGTTTCTTTCTTCAAAACAGTATTGACCAAAACAAATCCAGGCAGACCCAGTTTATTTGTAGTTCAGTTGCTTTGAGTACTTGATCTAGCAGGATAAAGACAGAAAGTATACTGCGTGCAATATGGATATTCCAATATCATATAATCACTAGAACTTCTTTTTGAAAATGAATGTATGATTTTAGATACAAGAGTTTTGTTGCATTGAACATAATGATCATGTTGATTTTGAAATAAGAATAAATGTTATTATGGAAGTTGATATGATAATGCTGATGAGGTGGGGAAATTATTGTGTAGTAGTATGGTTGTTGATACAAGCTGTTGTAGAATGAGAGACTATAGTTTTGTTAAGACTTTTTGTCATAATTCAAATGCTACATGACAATCTGTGACAATGTAGGAGAAATTAGAAGTGTTGAGTGTAACGGGCATTTTTTTTCACTCATTTTGAATTTTACTTTGTAGATCATGGTAGGTGAACTTCCTTCAAAATTATTGTTGTAAAACAAACTTTTGTAAATCATACTAAATGAAGACTTGACAAATTAATGAAATAATTTCTGATTAGATCTGAGCAATCAGTTGATTACATTTGTAATATACAAATTGCTAGAAGCATGCCTTGATTCCAGTTGAAAGAGATAAAATTTATGGATCTTTTTATTCTGCAGACGAATAGAATTCGACTGTATTATCATGATTGAAATGGTTTATATTGACTGTAAATTCATATCAGTAACCACTAAGTGGCTATGATGTAAGATAGATATACATGTGTATATATAGCCCATGTCTACATGTTTGGTGTGTCATACTCTGTATCCAAATTGTGGAACAGCCAATATAATGTTTATAAGTATGATCCTTGGTATGCATGTATGGTAAATGTGTCAGTAAGGAGCTATATTGAATATTCAGGATTAATAAATTATGAAAAAAAATGATATGCTAAAAAATATATACAGATACTGATATAGGTGTCCCATCTTTGCTTGTTGAAATAAAATGTGTAAATTGATATATAATTTATTCTTGTTTTATTATTTTTTTGGTATTAAACTGAACATATACATCTATCTTGATTCATAGTAAAGTCCTTGATTATGATTAGTTGATCATCACATCACAGTATGATTTATGGTTCTTTAATTGGATAACGTAGTCTTTTTTACTGTAGATCACTCCAAAGTTATGGTTATATTTAAATGATCACCTTTTATCGAATACCTGATAAGACCACCTACGGGCATTATTATTTTGGTAATATTAAAGAACGTCTAGATCTTTGAGAAACCTTGCTCATTGACAACAAGTGTTGTTTCATGCTTTCGCCGATAGGAGTAACTAATTCCTGTTCCGGTCTCTTTTCATCCATCTTGAAACATACCGTGAGTGTTTTCATACTATATTCATTGAATCGAATAATATCATTATTTGTATAGACCATCTATAATTTTCCTTTTCGCAAATAGTAAATTATTAATTTGTCTACATGGTGGGGTAAACATAAAACATATATGTAACCACTATATCAACGAAAAACATCGTGAAAGTAGCGCTACCTCCTTGTATTCACATAAACATTCAGCTGAGTGGCTATTCTCGATACCATTAAACATGTTTTTCATGTGCTATGCATTGCTAGTTTATGACAAGTGATGATGATACCCTGGGTTAATGGAGAGTAAA
Source organism: Pharyngocirrus eroticus (assembly GCA_033118115.1). Taxonomy (NCBI): domain Eukaryota; kingdom Metazoa; phylum Annelida; class Polychaeta; family Saccocirridae; genus Pharyngocirrus; species Pharyngocirrus eroticus. The sequence goes on from JAVSBT010449103.1 coordinate 23,958, forward strand.
GAATATATCTCTTTAACTCTGTAAATCAAGCTTGTATAGACACATTTCTCGACTACATGATATGACAATTGACAGCACTTCGGCTGTCATTTATGAATACTTTCTTGTGAAGAATATACTCAACTAATAATTACCTTTGCATAATCCTTGACATTCGTCTTACCGTTTCACATTTTTCTTTTTGAAATAGACTAGCAAGATGGCCATCAGACCTTTGGTCAAGAGAAAATCCGTCAAGAAGAGGACGAAGAAATTCATCCGTCATCAATCTGACCGATATGTTAAGGTTACGGTAAGTCATCTTCTCTAAGTTTGCAAATTGTGGGATTTTGGGTATGTCTTGTGCAAGAAATAAGTTTTCATAGGCTTTCGTTTATTACATTGGAGGGGGTATCGAGGTTTTTCTTTTTTTCAGTAACCTATTTACTTATATGTTGTTGTGAAAAAACCTCGTAGAATAATGTTGTGATCTGATATTCTACCAATATTGCTTCACGGCATTGCTGGTGAGAAGAGCGATTACAAACATT
>JAVSBT010449104.1:0-10112 GCA_033118115.1 Pharyngocirrus eroticus
ATAATAGACCTTTTGGGCACTTGTAGGCCCACTTTCATTGCAAGTCATTTTTTGACTGGTATTTCCGCTGATACTGTAGAGATCCGACTGCAGAATGAGAGAATCAACCGAAATCTGCTTGGTTTATAAAGATTTTGATGTTCCTTGACGCTTCTGTTTTGGCGCCTTGTTGATTCCGTGTTGGTCCGTGTTGGTCCGTGCACGTCCGTGGCGCTGCCGTGAAGGTCCGTGTAGACGCCTTGACTGTCCGTGGTTATCCGTGTTGGCGCCTTGTTGAATCCTTGGTGCTGCTGTGTTTTTCCGGGTGCGTCCTTGGAGCTGCCGTGTTGCCACCGGCGTAACAGTCGTCAGAAGCTCGAAAAGCGCAAAATGAGCACGGATCTTAAACGGGGGGGATCCGGGGCTGCCGTGGTCATCCGTGCTTAAATTAATTAATATGGGACTGGGGCTTAAGGTAATAGAGAAAAAATTGTTTGGAGTATAAAATTGTGGAAAAAACCATATCATATATAAATTGCACTGTTTTATAGGAGTATGCATTATTTTTTCCCAGGATTGTATGCCCATATAACACTAGGGCTGCATGGATAAACTGATAAATGGGATCGTAAAACCGTTATCACGATACACATGCCAAATATCACGATATTTTTGACATTAGGAATACATACGTTTTACTAATCAAATCATCGTGTTTTACTCATGTACCCCTTTATATGCCACACATTCACCCTTACTTCCATGTTATGTGTCATTGATATCTCTCATTCAACACTACAAATACTTAGATTCTAGTAATAGTTGATGCAATAGCACAGAGAATTTAGCGGAACTGCCTATTCATCGTTATAATTATGTAGAGCCAGTCAATTTAGCCTGTATTGAATGTCTATGTCTTTTAAAAAAAAAACATTATGGCTGTTTTAAAATTAAGAACGTATCAACAGAAAGGTTACCCTAATGTGATCAACAAAGATTTTTCTAGAAAACAGGTATAGAAATCCTAAGGACATGGATTTAAAAGTATTTACCTGCTCCAAGATATGATTTTTTCACACTTTTCACACATTAAGAATTCATTCAACATTTTAAAATTAAAGGGGTCTTTTTGGAGGATTTTATTTTGAGAAATATCAACTTGTAGCACAGGAGGTCTTTAATCCAACAGTACATACCTTTGATACTAGTGGAAAGTGTAGAATTGAAGAAGTAAAGAGAGATAGAATAAATATATGGTGTACACCCCTTTGCTTTCCTTTACAGTGAAATCCTCATGACTCCCTACTTTATTTTTTAGAATCCTCAAGATTTGATAGTCAACAGAGAAGAAATATTTAGTTCAGATGGGGTTTTTTCACCAAAAGATTTTAAGTTTCCTCCAATTGTTGTTGTTGGAAATTGGTCAGTAGTAGCAAATTATGGATATCAGGTAAGGAAAGAATTAAGATGAGCTTACCTAAAACTAGGTATGCTATAATATGTATACTGTAGAGTTTGTTGAACTACTATCTGTTATGTAATAGTGATGATGGTAAGCATGACATTTTAAATGATAAAAAACAACAAATAGGAATGGGATTAAAGATGTTTTCTAAAGTTAATATTTTTAATTTCGGGTGGTATTCACTAAAATATAGTCCTTTTATGATTGGACATTCAAGGAAATGGTAAGCTGTCAGCTTGGCCAATGAATTTGTCTTGGGCTAGCAGCTGCTACTTACAAGACACCCTGTAATTGTTGATTTTTTTATCAATGATGTAACATTTATGGCATGGAATAGTCTAATTGTTTTTTCCTTTGCAGTTACATCAGAAAGTTGAGGTGCGATTTGAAGTGAAAGAATATGGTAAATGTGAATTTCTTGGTCCGGTAACAGTAATATAATTATAATTGTACAATGTAGTGATTTTCTTGGTAAGCATAATACAATAGACAAATCTAAATGAAAAGGGGTAATCCAGATTTATCATGTGCTCCTATTTTATTTGGTTTGTTTTATATTTTCAAAGTTCTGCCAGATTTTGAAGTGATTTTGAGTGTAGACAAAGAGTTTATTCTTCCAAGTGATACAATGATTAAAGGGCAAGTTGGGGCCAGGTAATTTACTTTACTTTACTGATAAAATAAATGTGCTTGTCCGTTTTTTAACCAATTCATTGACACTAAAGCATATACAGTAATAATACCTGTGGTATTTTTACAGATATTTCTATGGGGAACAAGTCCAAGGGATAGCAAAACTTGAATTTGGGATAGCTTACATAGATGAAGATAGGATAGATGTGCTTGGGACTTTGAATTCAACAGAGGTGTGTATAGCTGCTGGATGCAGAATTACTGATTACCACTACATACTGGTAGTCTTACTGAGTAATTGTTCATTTTTTTCAATGTTACAAGTAATCTATTGGTATGTACACTTATATAGATTTTCATTGCACTTCCATTTGCATCATAAATTCATATGAAAATGAAAAAAGACTCAACTTCTGAGAATGTCATGTTTTTGATACTTTTTAAATGTTGATATTTTCATGTTGTTTTAAATATATATCAACTGCAACATTTTTCAGATGAATGAATATACACCTGAAACTCAAACTTGGCAATTGCAAAATCTTGCTGATACTCTGCTCAAAGATTTGTCATTTGAGGATGTAATAGGCAAGTAGAGTAAGAAATATGTAAGAAATAATGTAAAATCATGATTTATTTTTAAAAGAAAAGTTGATGTGGAAAGTTTAATCTTTATGTATGCATATGATGATTGCATTTGATGATAAGACAACAATAGCAGCAAATTCTAATTTGAAAAACTATACACACATTTTGAATATGGGGGGGGGGGGTCTGAGTCTTTAGGATTTAAGTTATGATTATCCATAGCTGTGTTGGTTAGACAATAGCAGACTAACCTATGGTTATATCTCACTATCCTGTAAGATTAGTCTTGTCTACATGACAACATCTGTCACAGGTCTCTTTAACTTCATGAGTGAGGGAAAAAGATTGGGCCTTTTTTGTATCATTATAATAATTATGGTCTTATTAAAATCTTTGTTTTAGATAAACAACTTTTTATTAAAGCAACAGTCTTTGAAAAGGCTTCAGGAAAGAGTCAAATAGCCATTTCAAGATCATGTCTCTTCGTCAAAACACCATACAAGTTTGGTTTTGAAAGGTCGTCTGGTTATTTTAAACCAGGATTACCATATGAATTTTCCGTAAGTAGCATAAACTCATTAAGGAAAAAGTTGTAATATCTGGTGTACTAAATAGCATGATGTTTATTCATTTATATATTTCCTTCCACGCACAAGAATTTGTCCAAAATTATCATTTTCAACAAAGCAAATGTGCTATGAAAGAATACATTGTTTACTTAAGGACAGCCTAAGCTGAAATTAGAGTTTACTCATAATTTCTCGGCACTTCATTCAACATTATAGAAAAATGCCATGTAATTATTTTATCACTTTGATTGACTGCAGGTAACAATGAGATATGCAAATGGTAAACCAGCAGGAAATAAAAATATTACCATATCAGGAACATACATAGATAAAGATAACAACAGTGATAGTCTTAATGAGGTCACAAGACAGACTGATGAAGGAGGTGCTTTGGTGTACGAGATCACAGTATCCCGGTCTATTAAGACTATAATAATAAAGGTAAGATCATATAATAAATGATTTGATATTTTCATATATATTTACATGAGAATAAAACAATTTTGAATAGTTATATAGGGTAGTGTTAATCTGGATGATTTAGTAACATCCATTTTACATAAATGTATCTTAACCCTTTCACTGCCTAAGTCGCAGATTTACTACTGTCTGTAGAATGCCAAAGTGGCCAATTTGTGACTTTTACTGTACCTTTAGGTATAAACATAAAAAATGTAAGCTCCCTTCATTGATCAAGAATTTATGAATGGAATTATTATTAGGGATAGTAGAGCCTCGTTTTAAACAAAATAAGTTTTGGATTTGTATTGATAGACGCCGATGTAACATATTTCTTGGACAGACATTTAAATGAACTTTAAACATGGCAGCATCCATGAGGATCTCAAAGGTATATTCTGCCAGGGAAGCTATGAAGACTATTTTTAATGACAAAGACTTGGAAGATATGTTAACAAGTAAAGAGAGTGAATATGATGAAGTAGGCTACATTGAAAACATGTTTTTGACAGAAGAATTAGATAAGTTTGTGCAACAAACGTGTTGACACTTTGAGAGTAAATCTTCTGACAAGTGCAAGAAATCATCAATAATAACTTGGCAGTGAAAGGGTTAAATAAAGTTTTTTAAGATTTTTGTCATAAAAGTTGGGAAAGATCATTTCCACAACTGGAATATGAGTTTGATGTAAAGGTTTTTTTTCCTTGAAATAAGTAAATCTGTAATATGGAACTAGTTTAGGAATGGTGCCAGACAATATAATGTAGTAGAGTTGGAATTACTGGAAGTCTTATCCCTCTGTCTTCAGTAAAATATTTTTATCTACAAACTGGTGACAACAGCACTTTATTTGTTGGAATCCGATCATTAATTCTTTATGACTCACTCTTTTTAGGTTAAATCCTCTGATTATGACAGCATTGAAACTCTGCACACAGTGACATCAATAGAGTCATCCTCATATCTTAGGATAAAGCCATCTAGTGGATATGACATTGAGGTAAGTTGTAGGTTTTCAATGAAATCTATAAACGCCCTAGTGATAATTCTGTGGTAGAATGTTAGGAATAGGATCTAGAAAGGAGAGACCTTAGTAGGAGGCCTTGTTTTTGTCTCATTTTCTTTTTTTAAAAAGATGTTTCTTGAGGTCCACTTTCAGGGTACCGGAAATACTTTTAAACTCACTTGCCAATTCCGGTGACTTATTAAATTCACTTGCCTGAATACATTTTCACTCGCTCGTATAGAAAAGAGTCCTAAATTGGTATCACAAAAAGTCATAAGCAAAACAAACGGCATGCATATAACACTTTTCATTGGGCTTACTTACAATTTTCAAAAGAAAAAAGAAAAACAACAAGAGTTTTGATATTGTAAGCATATGACTGCAAGCAACAAACTGTTTACTATTGCAATAAACAATATACAAAAAAAAACACTGGCCACATAAATCATGTTTTTTCTTAATTTTTCCAAAGTTCAGCAAGTTTTCTAACAAAACACATAAAACATTCTTTATTCTTAATCTATGCATGGTTTATGCACACCCTTTTCTGTGTTTTCCAACCATGGCCTTCATAATCTCCCTTTTTTCCCAAACATTTGCATTTCTTTTTCTTCATACTCCTTTTTTAAATATTTACATCCTGTTCAACTTGTTGTCATTGGGATATACTGACACATCTTGACTCCTCAAAGGTTCCGCATCAACTTCACAGAATCATATACATTTCGTATTATATGTGCTATTTTCTCAGGGCGAAAATATGACAACAAACACGCATGCTTTTATTTTCAATCATTCATAATTCGATCTATCGATCCATGTTACAAAAAGTTGTATGACTTTACACCATTATTTTAAGATGTCAACAAGAAATCTATTGTTGACGACTTGATGGCTAAACTTTTAACAAACTTTGTAAGTGACAGCCGAACACAAGAACAGCAGTCGCTCGTTTGAAAGCTCAGTTGCCTCTTTCTGTAACAAACATGTGTCCGTCATGTATTATCTACAGGACGGCATTCTAACTAACATCTCCCTGTAGGTACAGGCCTTGGAAAGACGCATGCATTCTGACAAGACAGTGTTAGCGCTTCTTAGGAATATTGAAGATAGGCTAACTGTTGCCTGTAGTAGTGACGTAAATATGATTAAAACGTATAAAAATATACTTTATTTATAACAATATTACGGTTGTATTATATGGTTGCCATTTCGGGCAAGTGAGTTTCAACTTTTTGCCGGAAAGGGCTCGCCCGATCACCACTGGCCAGTGATAATCTGAGCGGGCGAGCCCCTTCTGGCACCCTGGACTTTCATCTCCCATTCTGTAACTAATCTGTACCGTTGCCAGTATCTTGTCTAGGTCAAAGAATATACCTAAATGTAAGAGGTTTGTCCCCAGTTTGTTATAGCAAAGTATTTTGGAAGAATTAATAACGATAAGAATTACATTTTTCTATCCATTAGGCTGGATTTAATCAGATGGGGATAACAGTGACAGAAAATCATGATATTAAAGGTTTTTATTACATGGTAAGTACTAGACTTCTGCACTTTATTGGAAGGAAGAGAGGTGGTCGACTCAAAAAATGTGTGGGTGGTAACTAACCAAATCTGTCTGTCTGAAAATTGAAATAAAAGCATAAAGAGCAATGTAAAACACCCATCTAATGTTTGAAATGGTTAGATCCTAAACTTCTATATGTGTTACATTTCCTCAAAAATTTCCTGTCCTGAGCAAGTTTCATCAATTTCTGAATTTTTCTAACTTATGTTGTAACTTATATTTGAAAAAGCTGACAGCTTCAAAGTGAATAAAATGGTTACAAATTTTATTGTGTTTATTATGCAATATTTTGCCAAAGCAGCATCATCAGGCAAATAAATAATAACACTTCATATTTTTAAAGTAGGCTGTATATGGAATAAATCTGATTTATTTTTTACATTGTTAGGTTCTTGCACATGGGCAAATAAAAAACCAAGGCTTTCTCAAGAAAGATGCTGGGACAACAACTGTGATTAATATCATGATTCCTAAAACTGCAGTGCCTATGGCAAAATTGGTTGTATATTACAAAAAAACAAATGACGAAGTTATCATTGATTCAGTTCTTTTAAACATAAAAGAAAAATGCTCCAATGAGGTTAGTCACAGAATGAACGCTATCGATTATGTAATTCATGTTTTATTGCAAATTTTCTTCAGATATCACTTACATCTTCAGGCAAACTGGTTAGTCTCATTCAGTCAATAAAATATAACAGACATTCTATAAAATACCAAATTAGTTATACATTAAATTTTGATTTATTTAATATATTTTAAAATTATATTCTGATTTAAGTTTAAGGTTCTTATTGGGAAGGGTGAGATACGACCAGGTAGAAAAGCCACAATTGAAATTGTAGCAGATTCTGGAGGAGATGGCACAAAGGTATCTCTGCTTGGTGTAGATGAGGCTGTTTTTGCTGTCAATGATAAAGATAGGCTGACAAGGAAGAAGGTAAGTCCAATGAAAATAAGATTGATAATCATAATTTAAGTTTTGTGTTAGGAAAGGTCTTGTGATAGAGTTTTAACTTTATCACAAGACCTTTTATTTCCATGATAGTAGCATTTTATCTCTTCGATTTGATTTTTTTTAAATTTCAAGGTTTGAAGAGTGTCCATGTTTTTGGTTTCAATGTATTTTTGTATTCTTTAAATGCATTTATGGCTCCTAACATTTTTTGCAATATAGTAAAAAAAATGATTAAAATTGATATGCAATGTAAACACTGGGGTTAAAGTTTAAGTCAGGCCTTGAAATCTAGAATCGGCCTTGGTTCAACAAATAGCACCAAGGAATTTTGGTTCCCAGTGCTATTGCACCAAGCAATTATATCATACACCAATTTGCAAATATTATTGTAAAAATATCAAATCTATCAACCTAAAAATATTTATTAGGAATATCTATCTAACTTGGGGAATCATAAAACATACATACAGTATGCATAGCTCAATTTAATTATATTCAGAGCACTTAATGTTTCAATCTCTTGGTGCAGTTCATACTAGCACCAGTGATTTGAAAATCACGAGTGCAGTACGGGTGTGGTGCAATCACACCCCTGTAATTTCAAGGCCTGTAATAAGTAAAGTAATTTTAGTTTTCTTTTGCAGTTTTTTTCAAAATTGAGGGAGACTGATCTTGGGTGCACAGCTGGGAGCGGAAAAAATAGTGCTGGTGTCTTTGAGGTGAGAGCAATAAACAAATAAAGTGATTCAAACTTAACTTTGGGATCAATCTGATAAGGCTGATAGGCACTTTTAAATAATAATATTAATTCAAAATTTGATCTGTCTCACAGACATCCATCCTGTATGAGTCGTGTGTGGGATTGATCCATTCAGGGTATGACCCTTGACAAATACACATAATAAACAAAACGTAGCACATTTGTATATGTGTGCTGTCCACCCATAGACCTGCATAACTTGCTAGCCTGATGACACAGCAAATGCGCCAAATGATAAAAACTCCCGAAAAACATCAATTTTTACTTTTTTGCATTTTCTATAAAAATTGAATAATAATAATAAAGACTTTATTGCAACTAAAAGTTGAATGACATACAGTTTGACATACATGTACATTTAAAAGTACATATATAGTCCTTGGAATTGTAGGTTTTTTTTATCAATTACCAACCTGATGAAACTATTCAAAGAAATAATCCTTGAAATTATTAAAACTGTATTTCAATTATTTTAAAATATGAATAGCAATTATTTTAAAGGAGTTTCCAGTTAAGATCAAATATTTTGATATTTAAAAATATTAAAGAGACACCAATATACAAATCATTTTTAAAAACGTTCTGTTTTGACTAGAGGACTGTCTATTTCTTGTGTTATGTTTATGTTGGCTTTTCTGTAGTAAAAGTTTTGTTTATGTTCAGGGTGCTGCATTTTCTCAAATAATTGATCGCAAAGTGAAACTTGTCATTCCCTTAATGTTGTTAGATTCAATGAGTTGAGGGCTTCTAAATATGGTCTTGCAGGAAATATTATTTGCATGGCACTTTTCTGTATGGATTCCACACTGCTTTGTTGCTGTTTTGTAAGAGCAGGGGACCATGTAGACTTGGCATGAATATTCTATTGTTGACCTGACTAGACTGATACATATGGCTTGTAGTTCACTTGTTGGAGTTCAGGGGCCAGTTTCAATTGACGACTTAAATATTGAAAGAACTTAGCCTTTAAGTCAGGTGACTTAGACTTAACTAAGTTTATGTTTAGGGGGCGTTTCAATTGACGACTTAAAAAGTCGATATGTCTGACTCAACTCTGTTCCACTTAACGATCTCGTTTTTGGATACGAGATGACTTAACCTGACCTATATATGGGCGTTTCCTTTACGAGTTGAAAATGAGGCTTCACTTCGAAGTTTAAATCTCTCCTTGTACATTATTCATTGAATGTTGTAGCGGCAAACTTGGGCAGATGTCTCAAAAAACAGTATTCTATATACGACATTCTATTTGAGTACTGAAAAATGAGTAATTTGTCAGTTTGACACATCACTCGCTGTGTTTACATTAGTCCCGATGCATAATATACACGTGTGTGTGGCAGCTCAACATGCTACTTTGACATTTCACGGCGCATGCTCGATCCGATACCCTACAAATAAGCACATGTAGTAGGAAACCCCGTCGGGTCTTTGTAAACAAAGCGATTTGACACTGTTGAACTGACAAATTACTCATTTTTCAGTACTCAAATAGAATGTCGTATATAGAATACTTTATTTTGAGACATCTGCCCAAGTTTGCTGCTACAGCATTCCATGAATAATGTACAAGGAGAGATTTAAACTTCGAAGTGAAGCCTCATTTTCAACTCGTAAGAGTAACTTCCATATTTAAGTTAAGCTAAGTCACCTATCTAGCTTGCTCAGGATTTGAGTAAAAAATAACCATTTTTAAAGTTAGGAAAGGTCTGAGTCGTCAATTGAAACCCACTTTAAGTCTAAGTGAGGACATATGTGCATTGTACAACTTAAGTCAGGCTTAAGTCGTCAATTGAAACCGGCCCCTGATCTTTTTAATTCTTTTAAAAATATAACCACTGGCTTCCTTTCTTGGTAATGTGTTCAATGTGAGTATCCCATGTTAATCTATTGGAGAGATAGATCCCTCACAATTTGGCATTTATAATAATAATAGTTACTCTTTCTATGAATTTACTTACTTACTTACTTCGCCCCTTCGTGCCTTGAGTCACATAGGGCTTCAATAAACTTTCGCCAATTCTTCCGGTTCTTAGCTAGGGTTGTGACTACATTCCAGGTACTCCATCCAAATGAGTCTCTTTCTTTGGTCACCGTTCTTCTCCAGGTTTCTTTTGGACGTCCCTGT
>JAVSBT010449115.1:0-10110 GCA_033118115.1 Pharyngocirrus eroticus
GATATTAAGGTTATTGATTTTAAGCTGCCACCCCCCCCCCCCACCCCCGCGGTTTGTAAAATTTGAGATAATATTGTGCCCCCCCCCTTTAGCAAAATCCTGGATGCGCCTATGTATGTTGAGAACCATTCTCGTACACAAGATTTCAAAGTCATTTGGGGTGAATATATCAATACAATAGAAGTTAGCATCAAGGTTTATGAATGCAAAGGCGCATCCAAGAAGCGCACAGGGTAATACAAATGGTTTATAGTGTTATCTTATCCAGAATTGTGACTCTCTTTAAAATCACATGTGCCCATTATCAAAATAAAGGGATGTCCATTATTCACAGATTTTTTTCAGTATAATTATATGAAATAAAATCTTAAAATCTTTTCTAAAAGGTTATTTTTCCGTATTGTGCTGGTTTTGCAATATGTTTTTTCAAAATAGGTTCTTTGGCCTCATTTAAATGTGAATTTCCCACATAGAAGTAATGATTTTACACATGAAGATTGATTTCTTTGCTATTTTCATATTTCATAGCACATTATAAGCTTTAGTCCTTGATCTGTCCTTCCATGAAAAATTAATGGAATGAAGTAACATTTCTGGTCAATACACGACGTTGTCATAACAAACCTAAACACTTCACCACAAAACAAAATCTTCTTTTCACTGAAGCTGAATTGAAAAATTAGCTGATTCAGCTACTAGCACCACGCATGCTTGAATAAATTTGCTTATATATTTTTGCTGAATCTTGCAATTTTCAATTGCTTTACCTAAGATTGTTTACAAGTTGTCCATGGCAATGTACCAACACAAATATAAATGGAAAGGAAAGAGAGTTGCGGGCAGCAGTAGCGAAAAAAATTACAAGAGACAAGAAGATTTTTTTTTGAGAACATTGAAATTTGAGAAACACCAAACAGAAAAGTAATCATCAAACCTAAAGAAAAGAAAAGAAGAAATAAAGGAAAGGTAGGATCAATTTTCAAAAATTATAAAAGTATAATATTCTGCTACAAAAATGAATTGATAGATGATGTCAGTCGCAGTGCACTTTACGTTTTACTTTACTGTGTCTAAAGCTTCTGTAATTCTGATGTTTTTTCTTTAAAAATAAGAAAAATCTGCATTGAACATACAATGAGTTCAAAATAAATCCGCTATTATAACTGGTGCTTATTTCAAAAAGAAAGCAAGTACATATTCTTATTCCACAGGAGGATATCAGGTACAATATTTTCTTGGAAATCTAAGTTGAAAATGAAGACTACGTTAATCATAATAGTTGGTGTATTAAAAAAAATTAAAACCTGTTCATTTGTTTTTCTTTTATTTCATTTTTTTTTGCCTGACTATATCAATGAAATTGTATTGTTTCCTCCAATCAAATTGTTGGAAAACGCCTTTTTGCACGTTCAATTCAAGTTTCTGCAAAAGTACAGAAATTGGTTTTGGATATCAAAAATTTATAAACAATAGAAAAGCAATTTCCTGAAATTTTACAAGCACGCAGAGAAAACTACGTCGTTAAGGCAGATCGATATTCATATCTTTCAGTTTGAAAAACACCGCGGGGATTATGCATTGTTGTCTAGGCAACATTGAAAAGTTTTCATAACAACCAGATTTAGCGGTCACTTTATTGAGCTTTCAAGGACATTAGATATTAAAGTCAAAGAGTTTCCACCACAAACATTGCATGTTTTATATTTTTCATGGATTTATTGATTGATTCAGCCAATGTTTTTGGATACCTTAGATGTTTGTTTAGGTAATATGCGTAAAGCAACAATGACTGATACTTTATTATATTATTGGTCCTTATCAACTGTAAAACAAAAATAAAATGAATGAAACTTGTCACTAAGTGACACATACGTGTCTCTTTTAAATCTGTTACTGAGGTCAGTATAATTATAGGGTTATAGGAAAGTAAACCAGCTGTTAACGCTAGCCTTTTTCGAGATTTATTTTCTTATAATGTCTATGCTCATGAAAGAGATATTAGTGTCTTCATGCAGAATGTTGCAACATCATGGTAAATGATAAATAATTAAATTCCATTTGGAAATTAATTACATGTAATTTTGCACATGTATGCACATTTTTAAAATACAGAGATACTATCTATTAGTTCAGTGATATTTTTTTATCTAGATTGTGTAATGCTTTTGAAGTCTAACTTTAAAATGTGGCCTAATAGGCCATACCAGATTGATTATCGATATTGTTTTGAATTGTATTGAATTAAGCTTTTATGTCAAGCTTAGACAGTAAAATCAAAGGAAGGAGAGGAGACACACTTGAGCATAAATTCTACTCTCCAAAGATGAAAATTTTGACTTTCGGGTCAAGCAATAACATTGACTTCTACTTTGACTTAATCTATCGTAAATACTTTGCGGATGATAACAAATTGTCTCTCAAATGCATGCCGCTTTCTATTCATAACATTGTATCAACTCAAGTACATAATTATAGTGACGGCTTCATATAAATGATGCTTATGATGATAAAATTAATGATAACAGTAATAAAAATAATTATGATATAGTAATGATAATAAAAACAAATATAATAATGATAATGATGATGATGATGATGATGATGATGATGATGATGATGCTAGTTATAAAAATGATATTAATATAATATAATAATAATAACAAATATAATGAAAATAATGATAATGATGATGATAATGATGATGATGATGATGATGATGATGATGATAGTAATAATGATCATAATAGTAATAAAAATAGTAATAAAAATATTAATACTTATAATAATAGTAATAATAATAATATAAATAATGAAAATAATAATAATAATTATTATTAGTATAATTATAATCATAATATTGATAATATTAATAATGGTAATGCCCTATGTCAGTGTAGGTTAATAACATCCCTTAAAGCTAATTGCTCTATAACTTGTAAGGGACATACTTTTATAATATTTCAATAAACTTGACTTGTTAGTTTGGTCATGCCCTATCCTCAAACACTGACTAGTTCTTGCGCCACCTAAGAAGTACTTTGACGCTTAATGATGTATTTACTTAACTGGAGGGAGAAATAAATAGAATTTTAAAGTAATATAATTTCATATCTCTCCCAATGCTTGTTCTTCATAATTATAAGAGTTGGTCTCTTTCTATGTCACAGCTGATATGACATCATTATATCCTTGGTCACATTATTTTTCAAAGTTTTGGGTCTGAACCAATCACATTGTGGCATTATTTTCAAGGTCTCTAGGTGGGGTCCTGGTCTCATTCTCTGGAAATCTATCTAACAGATCACATCTAAAACTAAAAATGTCTGAGTTTCCCTCTCTCCTCTCCCTTTCCTGCCTCTTAGCTGTAGCATTCGTTTTGTTTGTTGGAGGTTTTGTGTGGTGTAAAACAAAGTAAAACAGTGTTGTAAATAGAAAGCCATTGTTTAAGTTGCGCAACGTAAACATGCATATTTCCTATGCAAATTAGGACATTTGAAACTGATGAGATGGTCGATGGATCTCTTTGCATAATGAATTGGCACGGTCAGCCAACTTTTTTCTCTTTTTTTTTTTTTTATCTCAACATAACTTAGACTACACTCAGCCTTTATTGCATGTAGTAACTGGAAATATCACTAAAATATACAGAACAAATAATTGCAAAATAATACATAAGATTAAATAGTCTATTTTTAATATTCTGAATATTAGGCTAAAATGAAGAAATCAAAAGAGATACAGACTAAATGAATTTGCCTGGGCATGCACATTCAACACAAAAGACATATCCTAAAGGGTATCAAGGCAAACAAACCATCAAAGCAATAACATTTTTTTAACAGTTATCTCCAAAGATAAACAAAAGGGTGCACTATCTATTTACTGAGACAAAATCTGAAAACGCTGGTGGTATATCGATTCACGCCTTTTGTCTTATTGATGCAGTATTTACTAAATCTCCTGGGAGAAATAGTTTTATCATAACATTTCTGTAAACTATACTTTTTTACATGAGTGAACTCAAAACTACCAATCTTAGCACAACTACCAATCTTGTGTCAACATTACAGAGAATACGCCTCGAATCTATTAAGATGGGAGTCTAATTGCGTATTTGATATGCACGAGCATATGTCACAAATAATCATTTTCAATTGAAAATATATATAATAATAGTATATTTTTTGGCTTAAGGACATTCTTAGGCACAGTTTGATTCCACTCAAATTTATTTGCATATGATGTCACATAATATTATGCAACATATAAAAAACATTAAAAATGTTAAAATATTTTTAGAAAAAATATTTTTCAAACCCCAGAGTAAATTCTTTTTTTTAAGAAAAAAAAATCACCACAAACTGTCATAATCTCTTAGAACATCTGTATAGCTTTGTTGATAGTTTTTAAGAGGCTGTACACGATAGAACCAGACAGTGGGCGGAACATGGAAGCTTTTTTTATTGGCTTTGGAAGTTGGGCATTCATGAAAGGTGGGGGGGTGGGGGGGGCGCGCAGTGTAAATACCCGTAAGATTTTTTTCTGTTGCAAACAATCTTTAAATTATTTAAAAGATATTTAGACCAGACATATTCTTACATTATGTAAAAATATTGGGCATATCTGATAGAAAATCTTAAAGCAATAGTTTCTAGAAATTAGTGTTGATTTTACTTGAAATTTGTCCTTCTTGCCCCAAAATTAAGGGGGCCTCACATCCCTATAACTATAAATATCTACAGGCAAAATATTATATGGTTGATAATAGTTCCACCAAGGTATGTATCATGCAAAATATAAATGGATTTGGCTGGCCCCCATGTTCCTTGATTTTTGAATTTTTGCCTGGTTCTCTCGTGCAGTGCCTCGCATTTATATTTGTTCAGTGACTTTTATCACTTTCATTTTGGAAAGGGATATAAGAATTATGGGACACTATATTAGAGCTATGAAATTGCTCTAAAATATCATCAATGTTTTTTACTTTTTGATATCTTAAAAAA
Organism: Pharyngocirrus eroticus; assembly: GCA_033118115.1. Taxonomy (NCBI): domain Eukaryota; kingdom Metazoa; phylum Annelida; class Polychaeta; family Saccocirridae; genus Pharyngocirrus; species Pharyngocirrus eroticus. The sequence goes on from JAVSBT010449115.1 coordinate 5,004, forward strand.
TACAAAAATTCCATGATGATTACAAAATATATTGGTTTTTACTTTTTTTGGTGTTTTTTATCAAGTGCAGAGAATTTTGATTTATATCAAACTGTGGCTTAGGATGTCTATAGGACCAAAATATAAACTGTCATAGCTTTATTTTTAAATGAAAATGCTAATTTTGGACATTTGTTTGTGCATATTAGACCCCCAACCCACTTAAAAGCAGACTAACTACCACGTATTGTAAAGGGAATCGAATAGTAACAAATGCTTTTACATTAGATTCTTTTGATTGTAATGTTTACTAGTCAAAAAATGAAATATGATAATGAAATAAGTGATTCATATAATTCACAGACGATATTGATGTTGATACATTAATTCAATTAATTGGTAAACCCTCAAAAGCCTTGCAGTACATTTGCCTTCCAGTTCATTTGCCCTGAAATATTGGGTAGATGTTGTCATTTGCCATCCACTAAAAAGAGCAAAAAATGAGGGGTGGGGGGGAGGGTCATATTGCCTTTGAAGTGATGAACTGATTTGTTTTTATTTCTTATATTTCTTTCTTTATACAGAGTGGGTGAGGAACTGCTCTTTCTTTCTGTAAAGCTACTAAAGAATTCTTAAATCTTTAATGACCTTTTTTTTTGGCTTTGTAGAAACAATATGAGATTGACAGCTTTGTGCTGTACACTGGCAGTCTTACTTGTGCCAGGTAAGGATTTTGAAGCGTGGCCTCGAAATTATTGATAACTGTTACAACTGACATGTGTTTGTATCTTATAATTGTCTTTATTTTTTTACCTAATAACGTACTACAATAAAAATTAAAAAAATCAAATCAAAATGCAATTACAAAACTGTTAACATCAACCAATATTTACTTATATCATATTCACTTATACTTTTCATTGCTTTACTTAGCTGTGCAAGGAGTTGACCCAAACAGTGAGTACAGCACTTTATCTTCAGCAATCAAAACAAATGTGGTAATTATTCTATAACAAGCAAGGATATTGTACAAGTGATGATGGTTTTAATGAATAATGATTATCAGGATTATAAGGAATACATTCCTTCAAGATAATAAGTGTTTTTGGATTTTCAGTCGAATGTGCTGCTACAGAGATCAATGAATGTTCAACTTGTGAGAATCCACCATTGGAATGCATTGCTTGTGGAGCCCGTGAATTCATTTCAAATGATTTGTTGGCTTGCTTAAGTATGTAAAAGAAATATTCTCACTGTTTGATTGTTTGATTATGGATATATTTGTTACAAGTATAGGCCGTATTAACTGAATTGTTTTAAATCTAAAGTTTATTCACAAAATATGATTCAGTAAAGAGATGAAATATTAATTTTACAAGAGCAAGGGACTATATATTTTAAGATGTAATAAAGAATATTGCCCATTTGAAACACACAAAATGTTAATGCCTTGCATCTTAATTTCAGGTTGTTCTTACCCATGCAAGACCTGTGTAGAAAAGGATGACAAGACCATTGAATGTGTCGCCTGTGATGAACGTTACAAACTCAATGCAGAAACAAAGCAATGTGAACGTACGTTAATTGCTTTCATAAACTTTAACAAAGAAGAAATGTGGATGGGTGGAAGTCACACATCTTATCAAAATAACAGTGTGCAAGAGTTTCTTATTTCATTTGATACATCCTTTCGTGTTTTTTTTTATTGTTAATCAAATAGTTTTTCCCATCTTATTCAGGTTGTGCTGACGGTTGTCTGAAGTGTGAAATTGCAGGTCCAGGTCTTTGTGATCAAGATGCATCCAATCCACCAGCCCACTGTGAGTCAGGAAGGAAATTCAACACTGAAACACAAACTTGTGATCGTATGTACCCTTTTTCCGAAATTCCATTCAACAAAACGCCATTGTTTGGCATTAAGTTACATCTAAGTCCCAATGAACATCCTCCTTGTAAACCTCTTTTTAAGATCCACATGCAATGCCAGAGTACATATAATTATCAATTTCTACGTTTCCAACTTGTATCTTATAGTCTTGTGTAGATTCATCTAATCAGATTGACAAAGAACACAGTCGTGTTCGAAAGCTCTTTGTGAGTAAAAAAATTACCAGTCAAAAGATTAATTGTTTTCGACTATAACTTGTATCTTGTAAGGATGTGCAAGCCATTGTAGCAGATGTGAAACTGAAGGAGCTTTGAAATGTGATTCTAAGGAGTACTGTGATGAAGGATACTATTTTGATACAAATTTAAAAACTTGCATTGGTAAGAAGTTTTCATTTATACACCTTGTCTAGTTAATTTCAAAGAGTATTATGTTATGATAGTAGTTGTAAGCATCTCCCATGTTCAATATTGATGTATGTAATTGATGCAAGATCGTTCAATGTGTTTTAATAGTTTGTGGACTACATTGCACCGGATGTCAGACCAATGGAGCTGCAAAGTGTGACCCAGGAAAATGTACAGACAGAAATGCATACAATGAGGCCACAATGGAATGTCTGTGTAAGTATTAATAGAATATTTGTGTAGAATTCAAGATTTTCTGAAATTATATTTGCAGTAGACTGTAAGTGATACAAATCAATACATGTATATACATATTCAAACAGCCAGTATACGTCACGAAAATCCAATCTTCCTTTAACCACTGTTCTTATAGCAATGCATGGTATCATAAAACCTTTGAAATATTAATGAAGACATCATCATCAAACTAAAACAAGTTGTTTGCTTACATCTCTGTCTAATAGCCTGTGATGATAATTGCTATGCTTGTGATAACAATGGTCCTGGATTTTGTGATTCACAAAATGATTGCTATGAAGGATTCTTTTTTGACACAAATTCAAAAACATGTCAAGGTCAGATCATTGTTTAATGCTTTTTTTTTCCTTTTATGAGTCAAATCTTAATTTTAAAAAAATAAAAAAATAGTACTGTGACATTTTATTTAGAGTTCAAAAACATGTCAAGGTCACATCACCGTTTTATGTTTTTTTCTTTTTTATGAGCCAAATCTTGATTATTTTTTTTTTCAAAAAGTACTGTGACATTTTACTTTTAAGTGTGTTTGTCATGACATTTATAGTATTGGAAACTTATTTAATTATAATGCAATGGAATGCCATACATTTTCAAAGTTTACAATAGTGCTCAAATACAGGTAACCTGAACAATTAAATCCTGAATGCAATATTTCAAATTTAACAAATTTATCATCAGGGTATTAACCTATATTGCAATCGACAGAACAAATCTGTTGACCTTAAATGGGATTCGAACCTACTTCAAAAAACATAATACGCAACTTGAATCAAAAACAAAAATAACTCATGCAAAGGTTTAAAATGTTGATTTTCAATTCGTTTTAAGCTTGCGATTCCAATTGCAAAAAGTGTGATGTAGCAGAAGCTGGAAAATGTGATGTTGAATTGTGTGACCTCCATTATGGATATGCTGCAGCCTCTCAGACCTGCATTTGTAAGTTATGCCATTGAATTAGGCAATAGATAATTATTAACATATTAAAACAACAGAAAAGTAAGTTATCTCGTTCTTATTCAGCTGCTACTATTTTACATGTAAATTGTATGTTTTGGCTTTAGGTTTGATGTTATTTTTGTATTTTGAATCCAATATTTCCAGACTGTGGACAATCATGTTCAAAATGTACCATTGATGAGACTAACCAGGCAATCTGCACAGAATGTGATCCAGAATACATCATCAAAGAAATCATAACTTGTGATAGTATGTATCATAGTTACTTTTATCAATTTAGTAGGTTACCTTTGAATTAGGTAAATGTATGTGTCCATAATGTGCTTCATTGCATAACGTTCCTTTACTGCATAATAAACATGGCAGGAATAAACAAAAATCACCAGTCTGAAATCATTTTTGATTGCTGTCAAAACCTATTCCCTTTTGGAAATCAATTCATATACTGTTCAAAAAATGAAATGAAAAACCAATAGCATGGATGGAAGCAAATGTCACTGTGAAAAAAATCCCCGAAACATGGTTATTTCATTTTTTTCGTGGAAGATTTGATTAGCACAAGGCTGTATGAGAATGAAACACATGATAGATTTCTCTTTTATCATAATTATTATTATTATTATTAAAAAAATATTTCTATAGCGCCCTTTTCATATTTCTAACATGCTCAAAGGCGATGTACATTAAAACAATTGTTTAATAAAATCAGCATGGTTAAAATTTTCAACATTAAAAATAGCCAAAATACAGTTAAATGAGTAAGTTATATTAAAACAAATAGCTGAAGCTATGCTCTGACGCTATACTAAAATCTCAAAGCTAAAATCTAAAAACAGCAACTGAAAGTTCACAATAAAATGAACCAAAAATTCAAGAGCAATTAAACACACCAAGCTGCTATTATGCAGTGGCAAACCCCAAATCAATTATCTATGGCATGAGTACAGTAATGTATGGATGTATGTACATAGGAGGGATGAATGTTAGAGGGCCCATGGAAGATCAGCATTGCTGAATGGGTTACCCCCTTTAAAAAAAAAATCAATGCAATACAAAATGGTCTCATAAGTTATAACTTAAACAAATAAATCCTGAATCCAATATTTCAAATTTAACAAATTTATCATCAGGGTATATATTATTGCAATCGACAGAAAAAATCTGTCGACCTTAAGTGGGATTCGAACCTACGACCTTGGGATTGCCGTTCCCACGCTCTACCAACTGAGCTAAGAAGATCAACTGGAGGAGTATAAGTTAGAATCCCTTATAGATGAACAAGAGTTCTTGCTACAATCTACAATGGTGGATAATTTAAATGAAGAAATAAATCCTGAATGCAATATTTCAAATTTAACAAATTTATCATCAGGGTATTAACCTATATTGCAATAAGTTATAACTTAATTGTTCTTAAGAAACTTTTTTGTAGCACAAAGGCGACTATATAATACAGATTATGAAAAAGTTAAAAATCAGAATTGGAAAGTTGGGCATACCATCACGACTTTAATTTTCCACGTTTGTTTTCAGATTGCCCTGAAAATTGCTTCAGATGTGAGAGAAAACTTGGAAAGACCTACTGCTCAACTAGTGGTTGCTTGTCTGGTTATGCACA
>JAVSBT010449126.1:0-10109 GCA_033118115.1 Pharyngocirrus eroticus
CCCCCCCCCCCCCCCCCCCCCCCCCCCCCCCCCCCCCCCCCCCCCCCCCCCCCCCCCCCCCCCCCCCCCCCCCGAGCGAGTCTCAGAGAGTGAGATTGCCTTAATATGAACCTTGATATTAATTATCATTTTAATATTCACAGTATAATACATGATGGGTATATGGTGCCTAATAGGCAATTAAAAATTTATGAAAATGTATTTATTTTGTCATTTTTTTTAACATTTCTAGAAGTATGATAATATGCCATCTGCCTATAGGTGGTAATGTCGGGCCTGTGCAGGATCAGTAACAAGATAATTATGTGTAACCTGAACAAAATTTCTGGAGTAAAATGCAAGACATTTCATATAATATGGATATCCATGTATAAACATAGACTGGGTCTAAGCCCAACCAAACAGGCGTAGGGTTTGGGGCCCGCCTATGGCCCCAAAAGCCAACGGGTTATAGACGGTCTGTGATGAATGCTAAGCATTTAGAGGCCACTTTTAACGATGTCATACAAAAAGACTTTCATGTCTAAAATGTTGTCACATATCAAATGTTTTTATGTAGAAAAATAGTAAAGTATGCGCTGTTTTGTTCCACTCCAATAAAAAGCATTAACAGTGAAAGAAAGGATAGATTTTAGATAAAGTCACCATAAAAGCGGGACGATGGTCACCTTAAATTATGTGGATGTCTTGTAATTTTTGATAAGGGGCACTGTAATGTTGAAGATGGGGCACAATACTACTTTGGATAACACATCATATAAAATCACACTGTTAACCATGTTTATTATGTTTTTTCACATATCAACTCTGGGAGTTAGGGGGGGGGGGGCACGTGCCCCTGTGCACCCCCTCTGGATCCGCCTATGACTGTAGATAGTAGATACACAAGAATGCAATTTGCATTTGCATTTTTTAGCCTACACTATAAATTCTTATGATGACAAAATTAGCCACTAGTAACAGAAAAAATCACTATGAATTAAAAAATATTGTAAAAGCATATTTTCGCTGGTTGTCAATTTTTATTTGAGTGAAAAAAAAAATCGACAAAGAAAATTCCACTGGTTGCGCAAAAAAAAATAAGCGCGAAAATGATGATAGGAAGTTCCAGGCAAAATCTCCTTTGAAGAGTTCATATGAAAGAAGGCTAACTTCCAAGAGAAGACAAACTGAAAGGTAACGGTATTTTTTATGCCACAGATGCTAAACGATTTAATTTGACCTTTAGAAATAAGATTTATAATAAAGGAAGGTTTTCAGTGGATGGTGCTATGTAAACCTTTCAAGCTATTTTGAAACGATTTCGGTGAAAGTTATTCCAAACTTTAGTACTTGTTCGATTCCATTTTCTTTCCATTGAAGACATATTTTTGGCACCAAACGAAGAATACTGTTGTCAGTGTTGAAGGAAGGTGAAGACTGCCGTGAAAATGAAATGAATAATGATTTATTAACAATGGACCATCAATAGTAAATTCCACTGGACCAAATGTTTGAATTTTAAATTCTTTAAATTCTATTTTTTTTTTTTTTGAAACACGCGAAACTAACGTTTACTCATGGAACACAATAATCGGATCAATCCCTCCACCCCCTTTGGAAACACCTCTTTTTGATTATTTAGGTTCTTATAACCTGCTTTTTAATTTCGTTAATTGCTTTTTTTTCAAGACAAACATTTCAATTTAAAATTAGTTTTACTTGAATAAATGTTTTTGGGTTTGCCAACAAGTAAAGATCCATTTTTAAGATAAGCACCCGAGCCTCCTTCTTTTCAGACTAGGGAAAAAAATCTGTTTGCCTCACTTTTTTTCCATTCAGTATACTTGCAATGACTTTGCATAACAAGAATCATAGAAAATTGGATAAAAGAATTCCCCATAAAAACTATTGGTCATTCTCCATGTTCTTAATCTAAACACCATTAGGACTATATTTGTTATGATTATACACAGTTAATTCCTGAAATAAGTCATATTTGATGATACAAAAAATTGATAGTTCTGAAGTTTAGGTATGATAAATAAAAAAATTAAATATTTCTATAGCAGCCGTGAATATGACATCAAATCTTTTGTCATCATTAATGTTTTATTTGATTACTTTACTTCAAATTTTGAAAGAGCTGTGAATTAGTTTGTGAAACTGATGAAGATAAAGCATGTTGTATGCACTTTTTTCAAAACACATGAAATTTCACAAATAGAATTTGATATCATTATGTATGTGTGTCTTAAATAGGATCTGGAAACCAGAAATCATGGCAGAAGGAAGAGGTAGGGATTTAGGAGTTCCAAAGTCAAAGCTGACTGATGACATTTTGTTGGAAATTTTGAGTTCACCAGAAGAAATAGCAACTCCACATTCCTCAAATATAGCACTTGAATGTACACAAGGTGTCAGTGGTGAGCCTAAAAACTTTTTTTTACTTTAAGCTTGTAATTTTTCTGTGAAAATAATTAATGTCATGTATTTGACAAGATTAAAGTCTAAATAAATATTGATTTTAGTCCTTCACCTGCCCACATTAAAAAGGAAAGATCAGAATTACAACAACAGTACTAATCTTCAAAGTATTTATGAAATACTTGTATCATGAAACACATACTTTCTATGTACAGAAATATTATTTTTTCTTCAAATTCATGCAGATCTCTGTATAATAATAATTATTATATTTTATTTTCCGTTAGATTTTTACAAAATGAACATATTATACAAATATACAATAGTAGAAGGCTCTCAAAAAATTGCAATGTGTATGAATAATATTTACAAACGTAGTGAATACATTTCAGTTGTTAATTGTTGGGTATATTTTAGATATGTCATATGCAAGAGTTCGGAGGAGTCAACATAAAAATTCTCCAGCATCCAATGATAAAAGGAACACCGATAAAGAGGATGTTAGAAAAAATATTCTGAATTGTAGAAGGGGAAAAGTTTTCACTCCAGAGAGAAATGTACTGGCAAGAGGAGCAAAAGCCAAACCAATAAACTCCTTTCAAATTGTTTGGTCTTCAGTTAATAAAGATAAAAGTAAGAAGGCAAAAGATCAAGTTCTTAAAGGTAGAAAGATGCAAAATGTCAAATCTAATAGACCTGGGCAGCCTTTGACCCAAGTGGAAGATACTTCTACAACAAAACAGAAACATGGAAAGGGGAAGCAACTGATCAAGTCGAAAAAGCCCCCTAGTTCTGCATATGGAGTGCAAATTTCCAGTGTATTTAAAGTTGTCAAGAAACAAAAACCTGTGAGCAGTTTGGCAAGAGACAGATTCAAAAAGAACAAGTCTTTATCCAGAGGTAAATCCATACCTAAGAGGAGTAAGTTACTTGTAAAGTTACCTTTTAGCTCTCCCAAAAAGAACGCTAGTATTGATCAAGAGAGCTGCAATAAGGATTGTGTTGCGGCTACTGTTACTACAGAAAAAAGCAATGAAGCTGATGTACATATGTCCACACATCTTACAGAAGATGGTAACCTACCAACAGATATAAAACTTGAAGAAGAAACAAGAGTGGAAGAATCATACACTGGAAAAGATGTGATTGGGGTTGTTCATTTTCTTACCAGTGAAGATAGTAGTATAAACATGGAGACAGTGCCTAAAGAAGAAGGAAAAAGCTTACATGGACATAGTAGTATGACTGATAAAGAAGATTTGGATCATGAAATGTTGCCTGCAAATGTAGCATTGACTCAACAGAAACATAATGAGGAAAGAAGAAGCATAACCGTTAGTTTGGTCCAAGAATATGTGGAAATGTCTGTTGTTGATACCAGACCAGGCCTCATAGCAAACAAGACGGCAGGGATTGGGAATGTTAATCAGGACATCTTAAGCTCTTCAACACAACAGAAACCTGATGAAGAAAAAAATGGTTTGCTCGAAGAGAAGAATATGGTTGATGTTTTTGTACAAGACCAAGGGGAAATATCACTTAAAGATAAACAATCAAAAGTCGTTGAAGAGGAGATAGCAGACATTCAAAGTGGAATCGAGAAAGACGGAAACTCTTTGAAAGACCAGAAACCTGAACATGAAACAAGGAATTTAATTGTAAAGAAAGAGGTAATAGAAGACAGTGTTCAACTTCCAGAACTGGAGGAAGCTGCATTTGATCATGAAGTGCCAAGTATCATTGAAAATAAGACGGCAGGGATTGGGAATATTTATCAAGACATCTTAAGCTCTTCAACACAACAGAAACCTGATGAAGAAAAAAATGGTTTGCTCGAAGAGAAGAACATGGTTGATGTTTTTGTACAAGACCAAGGGGAAATATCACTTAAAGATAAACAATCAAAAGTCGTTGAAGAGGAGATAGCAGACATTCAAAGTGAAATCGAGAAAGACGGAAACTCTTTGAAAGACCAGAAACCTGAACATGAAACGAGGAATTTAATTGTAAAGAAAGGGGTTAAAGAAGACAGTGTTCTACTTCTAGAACTGGAGGAAGCTACAATTGATCATGAAGTGCCAAGTATCATTAAAAATAAGACAGTAGAATTTGAAAACAGTGACCTGGAAGAATTGAAGTCTCTGACAGCCCAGAAACTTAACAAAGAAATAAGGGTTTCATTTAGAGATAAAAATATGAATGATGTTCAAGAACAAGAGGGAGCATCACCTGAACATGAAATGAAGAAAAAACCTCAGAACAGGCTAGTAAGAAGAATTATAGATTACAACTCGTTATCATCTCCACCTGGAATGGGAAATAAAAGAAATATGAGACCAAGGAAAAATGTAAACTACAATTCCTCTGCCAGAAATGAAAAAGGAGATAGTGGTAGAAGGAAGCAGGGAATTATCAAAACAGTAGATGAAGGGAAGAAGAAATCTATTTTAGAAAATAGGTGGAAACAAAGGGAAAATATGAACACTGTTGTCTGTTCAGTAACAGAAGTGGATAAGTCCAATACACAAATGAAACAAGAACTTTTTGAGAGGAATTATACCCATGCAAATCAAGGGGAAAAGATTGCATCCACATTGGGTGCAGAACACAGCAACCAAGAGGGACCATTGCCTGATCATTCTGGGACATCTAAATGTGAAACTGGTGCTGAAAATAAGCCCCTAAATGGCCCAGACAATTATGTTTGTCAGTTAACAGAGAATACCCCACGCATGGATTCTGCTGACATTTCTCAGACTTCTCATTTAAGTATGAATGAAAATGTCCTAGAGATTTCAAGTGGACAAATTGAAATCCTGGAAGTACACAGGGAGACAACTAGTGACGACTATGAGACAGATATTTACAAAATTGTTGTCGATGAAGAATGTGAACAAAGAGAAACAAGTACAGCAAAAGAATTGTCTTTCAATGAAAATATTGTAGAAGATTCAAATAGACAAGATGAAATCCTGGTAGCATGTAGGATGTCTCCTGGTAATGCAAGTTCTTACCAGGTTGTTACTGATGAGGGCTATGAAGACCATGAACCAAAAGAAACAAGTATCCCAAAAGAACCATGTAATAATTCATGTACCAATAACACAATAGTGAAACTTGACAAAAAGTTATTTCCCTTTCTTTCGTCATTGCTAGAAGAAAAGCCAGGAAAAGCCTCTAAAATGAAAAATTATTCCCAAAATGGAGATCAATTAGATGTAGAAGACATAAACATTTCAGAGATCTGTAACAATGATGTGATGGCAGAAGGATCCCTTGAGGAGAAGGGATTGTGTGCGGGGAATATGACAAAGAACCAAGGATATGATACCACTTTTCCAGATAAAACCTTTGCTAATTCTTGTATAAATGTGTTGGCTGACCTAAGTGGTAGCAACACTGTTGATGATAGTATCACAAAGAAAGGGGATACTAGGGAGGCGACAGGTATGCTTAAAGATGAGAATAGAGATTTGACAAGTTGCACTGGTTCTCTGGGACAGGAGACTACATCACTTCTTGACAACTTTCCTAAAGAAATGGATAAAGAGGGAAGTGGCTCTGAGGATGAAGAAAATGCTGATAACAATTTGGAGATATATTGCCATGAAACAATGAAGAAGATATATCCTAGTGTGAAAGAGAATATGCTTGCGAAAGAGATTTCAGGAAACTATAATCAAGATCATGATAACTCTTTGGTCGATAGTATTGCAGTTCCATGTGTAACTGATGAACTAGTACTTTCATTGTCAACTCAAGATGGAAAAGTTATGCAAATAGGAAATAAGAGTGCGACAAATAATGCTGGAGCAAGGGACGAAAGGGAGATTACAGATATGCCAAATAGATTTGATCTTGGAAAACAACCAATTGTAGATACTCAAAAGATAGAAGATGAAAGAGACAAGGGGGAAGGAAACGATACAATAGTTGGAGGAGAGGAGACTGACTTAATTGTGGAAAGTGTACCCAGAGAAATGGATCAAAAAGAAAGTAATCCTATAAAGAACAGTGATGTGATACCTAAAGGGACATCAATGAAAGAAAAACAACAGAAAACATCCAAGAAACGACAATTTTCAGAGGTGGAAAAGTTATTGGGGATCAAATTGAAGGAAGGAGCCATAGAGATAGAAGTTGTAAGTATACATGGATATGGTTTTATTTAATTATCTATTTTTTCTATGCACGGACATATGTCCCAACTTTTCATTTTCGATAAAAAATAATACTATGAAACAAATTTATGTTTGGCTTAAGGACATCTTTAGCCATCATTTGATATCACTCAAATTTCTCTGTACTTGATATACCTTTAAAAAAAACACCAAAAAATTAATTTAATTTTTTTTTTCAAGCCACATGAAAATTTTTGATTTGTAAAATATCAAAAAACTAAAAATATCATCTTGTACAGCGGGTGTATATCTTTGATATTGCGATTTTTTTAATGACTATATCTTTTTTCATAACAAATTTGTAACTGTTTGAAATGACAAAAGTGGGCTGAAAATTAGTATTTTTCAAAATGGACCATTTTTTCAGTGATTTTCATCATTTCCAATAGTCATATTTTCATTTTGAAAAGGGATATCACAATTCTAGGGCTTAATATTAAAACTCAAAACCTGTTCCACAATTATGATGATCTGGGTTTTCTTTATATCTCAAAATAAAAAAAAATACATGTGGCTTGAAAAACATATAAAAAATATTTTTGATTTTCCACTTTTTTGGTTTTTTTTTTTTATAAGTACAGAGAAATTTGAGTCATGTAAAAATGTGGTTGAGAATATTATTTGCACTGGAACTATATTAGGATTGGCTGTATTGTCTATAACAGCTGACATGTTCCTTGTATCCGATGAATCTTCCACAAACTTGCACCTCTATAAGATGAGAAATTTTTCATTGGCTAATAGAAATATTCAATGGTGTATATGAATAAAAATAAATCCACTTTTCAACAATATGAATTCTAATATCCTGTCATTTATGCAGGACCCTCAAGTGAAGCGAACAAGAATGACATCTAGTGGTAGCAAATCTAAGATTCTTGAAAATACGCCAAAGAGGGAACTTCGAAATAATCCATCAAGAGCTTTGCACTTTCAAAGTCCTTCATCAGATAAAAAGAAGACCCTTGAAAAAAGGAAACAGGAAGATCAAACTAAGAAAACTCCGTTGAAAGCAGCAAAATCTCCAATTACTAAACCTGTGGAAAAGAAAGAAATCTTGAAATCTGTTGACATGGCCCAGAGAATTAGTGGTACCAAAACAGGGAAAAAACTTGCTACAGAACTTGAAAGATTACGTCAAAAGCATGATTCATCAAAAGTACAGCCAACAATTGATTCTCCAAGTGACACTGATGGCTCTGATTTGACACCAGATTTTGAGCAGGTTTGGGTTAGGGTTTACATTTTTTATTAGGGAATTCCAATGGAAGCAAAAATTATATCAGTATCAGAAAGTGTTTTAATTCGTCTCATATTTTAGTGACCCAAAACAAGGCTGTCTCTTGTTGGGATTTACTGTGCATCTTTGTACTGACATTAATTATTATTAATTGCAGAGTTGATTAATTATTTTTCATTTTCATTCTTGATATAGGAACCAAATCTTGGTAAAATCATCTGGGCCAAATTTGGTGGTAAAAAATGGTGGCCAGGAATCATTGTAAAAGGTTCTATGTGTGGAGTTGATCCTGCAAAATTAGGTGCATCCTGGGTTTTCTGGTATGGTGATCACAAAATATCAGAGGTGACTGAAAACTTCCCTCTTAGTACTGTGATGCAAAAAAAAATATGATATTTACAAATGCATTAGTATTAACATATTTTTATAATTGGCATCGAAAAACTTTGGAAAAAAATGGACATTTGAAAACTCTGTTTGGATCTGTTTTGTTGTTGGTGAATTTGAACTCCTCTTTTAAAAAAGCTACTATAGGTAGCCTTAAGACAAATAAATCTTATTCCTTTTTAAGTTTAGGTCATTCTTCTAGTTGATCGGTATAATATTTTTAACCTTTCTTTTTGACAGATTGCTCATGAGAAGATCATTCCCTTCATATCCGTGTTTAAAGAAAAAAGCAAGGCTTCTGGAGGGAAGTTACTAAGAAAGGCCGTTCTTGAAGCTGTTATGGTATTATAATCTACTATTATTATTATTTGATGAAATTTATTTAAAGGTTAGAAATATTGTGAACTATTATGAATTAGTGCCCCCCCCCCCCTCTTGATATATTCAGATTTCAGCCATCTTGTTGCTAAACCTGCTATGCCCCTGATAAGCTATTCTCATTTTCATCTTCCATGTTTTTCATTTTGTATTGAAATATTTTTTCTAAGAATTGTGCAGTAAGGTGTAAAAAAGAAATAGATTTTGATGGAAACAGAATAATGGAGTGGGCAAATGATGGTTTCAGAATTGATGGAGAATTTGACCCTAAACAAACTGATCCGGATGCAGGTATGGAACTTCTTGCACTGGAAAATGCCCTTTCGCATGAAGGAAATTAAGCAAGCAAGATTTAAACTAGCTTATTTCCCACCAAGAATGTACAATTTTTGATAAATATATGTTTTTTTTATATTTGTTAGCAAATCCTATTTCTGAAGATGTTATTGAACATTTGAAAGCTATACAAAGAATGATGAAAGAATCAAAAGAAGGAGATGAAATAGCAGAAGATAAGCCATTTAGAATTGATGTAAAACAAGACGGTAAGTCATGAACAAGAAATTTATTTACCTAATAATACATTTAGTATGATAGCAAAACAATGTATGAGATTCTTTAAAAAGTTGTGCTGTTTTAAACAATAAAACATGTAGACCTTTTAAAATGTATATTTTTTTAAATGAAGAACTGTGTTTTCCAAAAGTCAATTTATGTAACCGACACAGACCATTTTATGTAATTTTTGAAAAAGGTAGGGGGTATAGGGGTGGATTTACTTTTTTTCACCCAGGGACCAGCAAACACAATTATTTAGAAAATAGATAAAATCTAAACATTTCTAAGGATGTCCCTCAAGTAATTAGATCCCTGTATATTTTCCACAAATAAAGTGGTTGATTCTGAGGTCAAATTGTTTCAACTGATTTTTTTTCTTTGCTCTATGTTTAACAGAAGGGGCTTTGAAGCTTGTAAAAGAGAACAAGTTGAAAATGAAAGGTTAGGAATTTAATTTTATGACTTTTATAGAATTCTTGGAGACAAGTTCTGGAAAGATTCTCTATTTCTGACTTGTAAAAATAGTTGATTATGTTCTATTACTTTTGTAAATGTATTATTGTAGATGTTTGCATTGCCTGTGACACTGCAGGGAACATAGTAACAGAACATCCTTTTTTTGAAGGGGGACTGTGTTCTGATTGTAAGGTAAGAACTTATAAATACAGTAATGAAAACATTTGATTAATAATCACGTGATTTTGTAAATGTCATTTTATTCCAAGAATCTGGATGCGCAATAGTGGGTCAGAAAACGTTCTTGCACTCAAACTTTACGCAGGATCCTTTGAACTTTTCATTACAGGGTCCTGTGTTCCCTTGCTCCCAAAATAATCTTTTCACTCCCTTCAAAAAAATTACCATACAGTGGTAAATGGCTAGTAGTCCAGTCAATATAAGGTTTGACCTAGAACAAATTGCAACATGAACGAAAATTTCACCAAAACTTCCATTGATCA
>JAVSBT010449148.1:0-10107 GCA_033118115.1 Pharyngocirrus eroticus
CGCACCAGTGTTTTCAAAATTACGAGTGCGATGCGAGTGTGGTGCGATCGCACTCGTGTAATTTCAAGGCCTGTAATTACCCAAGTTTATGTCATTGTACTGTATGAGCAGAGGTCACAAACCATTTAATGACATTTGATAAAAACACTTGCATTGAATTTTGTTAATTTGCTGTAAAGTTATAACTAATGATATGTGTAATGTTATGAGATCTTTATCAGAATGTCAGTCTTTTTATTCGAAAAATAAAAAGTGATCATTGCATATTTTTTGTTGTTTTTATTATTGTAGACGCAAATAAACTTTCTATTTTCTCGCTTACATAGCCTACTTTTACAATTCTTTTTGCAACAAAATCATGTTTATAGTTTCCTTGAAATGAAAAGCTATCAAGCTTGCATCTTATTTTCTACATCTGAAAAAAAGCTTGCTCTTGGTATCTTAGGAATAAAATACATTAAATATGCTGTATTCTTACATATCAGTTAGCTCTGCATGTTATTATTCAACAACAAAAGTCACTGCTTACAGCCACCAGGTATCGTTTCTATTCAGTTTCAGAATCCCAGAAAGTAGCTGTCAAAAAGATTAGCCACTTGACAAGGATAGAAAGAACTTCAGAAATATCAACCAGTGTCACTGTCAGCCATGCAGGACTTTTCATTAATACGACTTTCGTTTACATCTTACACATTCAAGGATATACCGAATCACTACATCCTACCAGATCGAAGGGACATAATACAATCTTGATAAATATACTTATATATTTAGGTTTATGGTCTAACCAAACAGATTACAGAAACAAATACTGCTTATTTTGAGCATGTTATCACACAAAACGTTCATGTTAATTGAACAGAAGTAATGATTAACCTTCCTTGAATCTGTTCGTTCTAGTTTTGATAGCAAAAGTGTGTTTGTGTTTGGTCTTCTTTGATATTTGCTAATGCTCAAAATCGAAGAGGTTATTTGTTACATAATTATGCTTAGTGGAACAAGTTGTAAAGGGACCATCCTTTTATTATGTTAATATGATATCTTTTTATATTCAGGTAGAGACTAGAACATGTTATCATCAAAAGTATAATTGGTTAGGGAAGAATTTTAGTTAACCAATTTCATGAGGATTTTATGTACTAAGGAATGATAGATACAGGGATAAATCTTAAGACAAAGGCAGATGCGAACTCATGACTGATTATTGTGTTTTTTAGCAGATCAAGTAACACACACGTAAGGAAAGGGTATACTTAGTTATCACTAGATGGAAGAACTATTCAGATAAAATCAATGCAATGCCATTCTTCAGTTGAGTAGATCACAGCACCTTGTGGAAAGATTAGATTGGTGTCTTGTAATACTAGGGGGCTTCCTGAGGGTTAGCTAACGGAGAACTTCAGAGTTGCCCCAGGGGCTTTCATTCTGGGGCTTCCTGGGGTCCAAAAAGATATGCTTTAAATATCTGAAAATTTGAATCGTATCATTAAGTAATACCATGAGCATATAAAATATGTTTTAGTGGGGTAGGGATTTAAACACACATGGTATTTTTGTGCTTCGATTTCTTTCAAGAACCTCATCGAACAGCTACACAACCGTACCTTATAACAAACAGGTAGTACAGGTACACTCATTAAATGACTAAATTCTCTGAATACTACCACCAGATGACACTTTCGATAAGTTTCAGTTTCCCAGAAAGTAGCTGATATAAGCTACCCACATCACAACGCTGTACTAGATTGAAACTTAAGAAGTCACCAACCCCGGTCTAATCGAGTATTATTCAAAGGTAAGACAAGTATGTACATCATAACACATTGCAGGATAATTTCAATAACTGTCATCATACAAGTGACCAATTCACACAAGGTTTTTGACCCATACGGATATACATGTATATAGAATACTCTTACAGTATTCTGTGCATTAGTACTATATGGATCTATATGATATTAGATCAATGAATATTGTATTTCAAGTGTACACATGCCATTATCGTATGGCTATAGTGTACGTACGATACATTCTAAATATCGATAACGTTAAGCCGTTAAAAGAGACTCTTGTATAAACATAATATAAACGAAGGCAAGTGGGGGTTTCCCTCTTCAACGCCAAAACAATCAATTATGTTTATCATATTGTTTTCTATACATTGCTGATTTAATGTTATCTATATTTCAGAATAGTTCAATCTTTCAACATGGCCACTGCTCTAGAACTGAATGAAGAAAATAAACCCATTACCCTAGCCTGTGTCCTTTGCAAGGATGAATCAAAGAAGCCAAAACTACTTCCTTGTCAGCATTCGTTTTGTACTCAGTGTCTTGTACAACATCAGGAAACATTAGATGAAGGGAAGCCATTTTGTTGTCCTTCCTGTCACAAGGACATTGAACTAAGGGATGATGCTGTAGAAAGTCTACCTGATAATTATGTGTATGACATTGTAAAGGAAGTATTTGGAGGAATCAAGTCTTCAGAAATAAAATGTATTTCCTGTAGACAGATAGAAATGGTAACAAGTGCTACACATAAATGTCTGGATTGTGGAGACACCTTGTGTAAGCAATGTAATCAATATCATTGCAGAACAACACTAACAAAACATCACAAGGTTGCATCTTTAGAAGACTTCAAGAAGGGGGATTTTAAAGGAGCGTTTTCTAAAAGAAAAATGTTGTATTGTGTAATCCATTCTACAGAGGAACAAAAGATACCAATATCAAGTTTTTGTGATGACTGTAAGCGTCTAGTGTGTGCAACATGTATACACTCAGACCATAAAGGTCATGAATTCACAGAGTTACATGAAGCTAGAGAAGAAAGAGAAGATCCAATCAGCAATAATTTCAAAAATCTTCAGAAGTCAGAGAAAGATCAACAGAAAAGATTGGGGAATATCAATGACTGTATAGCCAATACAAAAGAGATATGGAATAACCAGGAGACAGAAATATACAACAAAGCCACTGAAATATATGCCATGGTAGAAAAAATAAAAGATGAGAAACTTGCAGAACTGAAATCACATTATGAAGAAGAACTCCAGCGTCTGAATGACCTTCTGGATGAGGCAAAATGTAGACAAAGCAGTCTACAGGCAACTGTAGCTTTTACTCGGGAATTTCTTGAAAACAGTACAGATTCTGACTTTTTGTACCACGAGAAAGATGTTCAGAGCAGGGTAGAATCAAGTCAAAAAAAAGAAAATCATTATTTTCAAAGGAGTATTCTCAGAATTGAAAAACAGAATGTATACAAACTTTCAAAAGTTATAAAGAATGTGTTTGGCAGAATGAATCCAAGGGAAAAGATTATGCAACATAAATGTAGAATTGGAGAAACAAAAAAAGTGTTTTCGCGAAAGGTTAAGATGGTTGCGATATGTGGCATAACTTTCAATTATGAAAATAAAGAAATAGTGTTGTCGGGAAGTAGTGGTCATGAATCTTTACTGGTTTTGAATGAGGATGGTACATTCAAAAGGTATATCAGTTGCGAAAATGCACACCGATCCTTTGATATCTATATACAAGAACATTATATATTTGCTACTATTTTCCTTCCAAACTCAAGGCAAATACTTGTAATTGATGAAGAAGAAACCATTAGAAAAAGCATCAAATTGCCAAATGATGATCAGCTCACTGATTACACTTTAGGAGTTGTGGTTGATGAAGACAAAACGGTATTTGTTGCATCAGATAAAACAAACAGGATATACCGTATGCATGAGGATGACAATACTTTATCAGTATTCCTCGCAAACGAAAAAAGATCTAATATATATCATCCATCTTATCTATGTATGATGTCTTCAGGAAGTTTACTTGTTTCAAGCCGTGGGTCATCTAACATTCAATTGTT
Source organism: Pharyngocirrus eroticus (assembly GCA_033118115.1). Classification (NCBI taxonomy): domain Eukaryota; kingdom Metazoa; phylum Annelida; class Polychaeta; family Saccocirridae; genus Pharyngocirrus; species Pharyngocirrus eroticus. The sequence continues at coordinate 3,877 of JAVSBT010449148.1, forward strand.
TTCCAAAGAGGGCCAGTTACTATGGAAATATGACGGGAAAAAAGAGGACAATCCATTGATGAATCCATGTGGTGTCTGCTGCGATGAGGATGGGTATATCTATGTGGCAGATAGTACAAATTGTAGAATACAAGTCTTATATGATAAACAATGGATTGGAAATATACCTATAGATAAAAAAGTAAAGGATCATGTGTTTGTACCTCTGTTTTTGACACCCGAAGGAGAATTGATCTATGGTTATGGAGACAATCTTGTCAAAGTTTCATTTTGGGAATAAGGATAATCACATTTAATGCACACAACCTAAAACATCGACAAACATAGCTACATGTATAATCAAACATTGAAACAAATCTGAGTATAGCCTATACAACGATGCAAGGCATTCACTATTCAATTAACTTATCAACAAAAATAAAATATTATTATGATAACGTAAATACATGATGAACATGTATGTAAGATGAAGACCAAACTTCTATAACATGCTATTGTTTTTTTATTTGATTACAAAAGTGATGAAATAGTTGTATTTTCAAATTCAATTAGCTTTGGGCAACTGTTACTTTTTGTTGATAAAATTCAACAATACATACAAAAATCTCAGAGCAACAATCCTTTGACACTCTAAAAAGAAAGGATTACATTCATAAATATTCAGATCAGGTACTATGCCTTGATCTCGAATCAACAGTGGTTTTTTTCTTCTAGCTTTAACAATCTGCAAAAAGAGCTGTATCAGTATCTGATATTAGTACTTTATCCTATGGTTTGGAGTGGTGTACAGGAAATACACCAGGAGAGAAATTGCATTCCAAGAAGCCAACAGCAGGTAAAAGATTCCAAGTTTGTAGCACTAGCACTCACGCCTGAAGGAGAGTTGGTCTATGCATTTGAAAACAACATTGTTAAAATTTCTTTTTGGGAATGAGTATTATTGAGTATTAATGAAAATGTATTTATTCTAAAGCCAGAGACACACAGAAACATGAATTCATTTATACCCAAATGTGAAAAAATGATCAACAGTTTATATAGACATTACAAACAATTTACCACAATATTGATGTTGTTGTACAGTTATAATCAAGTAACTCTTTAATTCTCTACTACTATATTACTCAGTCAAGTTTATGTCATTTGCATGAGCAGAGGACACACATCATAGAATGACATTTGATAAAATCACTTGAATCAGTTGTTGTTAATTTTCTGTACAGTTATATCTAATGATTATGATAATTATGTATAATGTTATGAATTTGTTGTCAGAATGACAAGCTTTTTATTTGAAAAAAAAGTAAATGATCATTGCATATTACTATTGTTGTTTTTATCTTTGCAGACATAAATAAACTTTCTATTTTCTCATTTATATAGCCTACATTTACAACTCTTCTTGCAACAAAATATTTTTTATAATTTCCTTGAAATGAAAAGCTGTGAAGCGTGTTTCTTATTTCTTATTATAAATCTGAAAAAAATGTTTACTCTTGGTGTCTTCAATTTATTTGCTACATAATTATGTTTAGTGGAACAAGTTGTAAAGGTTCCATCCTTTTATTATGATATCTTTATATGATATCGATGTATAGAGACTAGAACATGTTATCATCAAAAGTATAATTGGTTAGAGCAGAATTTTAGCTAGCTAATTTCATGAGGATTTTATGTACTAAGGAATGATAGATACAGGGACAAGTCTGAAGACAAAGTCAGATGGGAACTCATGACTGATTATTGTGGTTTTAGCAGGTAAAGTCTCACACACGTAAGGAAATGGTACTAAGTTATTATCACTAGATGGAAAAACTATTTAGGTAAAATCAATGTTTCAGTTGAGTAGATCACAGCACCTTGTGGAAAAATTAGATTGGTGTCTTGTAATACTAGGGGGCTTCCTGAGGGCTAGCCACCGGGAGATCCTCAGAGTTGCCCTCCGGGGGTTTTCTTTTTGGGATCTAAAAAGGGATGCTTTCAATAACTAGAAATTTGAATCTTATTAGTAAGTAATATCAGGGCATGTAAAATATGTTTTAGTGGGGTAGAGATATAATACACATGGTATTTGTATGCTTCGATTTCTTTCAAGAACCTCATCGTACAGCTACACAAAGTACAACATTAACAGTACCTTGTGTCAAACTGGTAGTACAGGTACTGGTACACTCATTGAATGACTCAATTTTCTGAATATTACCACCAGATGTCACTTTCGGTTAGTTTCAGTTTCCCAGAAAGTAGCTGTCAAAAGTAAGCCACATCACGATATGATAGAAGCATTAGAAGACACCAACCCCTGTCTTGTCGAGTATTATTCAAAGGTGAGAATAAAGAAATATATATTTATCATTAAAACTTGCAGGATAAGTTCAATAACTGTTATCGTACAAGTGACATGTTTACACGAGGGATTTGAACTACATATACGGGTATGCAGCATACTCTATACAGTACAGCCTTTCATCCTGAGTACTATAAGATCAATAAGTATTGTGTTTTATAGTGTACACCTTCCCATTTTACCTATTGCTCTAGTGTGTGTTCAAAAGATGATTAACTGTATTAATCTATTTTGCCTGAGCAAAGGCCGTTGAAAGAGACCGTTTTATATATATCCTTACTATTTTGATTCAACAGAAAAGCGATCAAATTGTTCATTACATGTTTATTGTTTTCGATACATTGCTGACTTAGTGTTATCTATATTTCAGAATTGTTCAAACTTCTAAAATGGCCACTGCTCTAGAACTGAATGATGAAAGAAAACCAATGACCCTAGCATGTGACCTTTGCAAGGACGAATCAAAGGAACCTAAACTACTGCCTTGTCAGCATTCGTTTTGTACACAATGTCTTGTACAACATCAGGAAACATTGGATGAAGGGAAGCCATTTTGTTGTCCTACCTGTCACAAGGACATTGAACTAAGGGATGGTGCAATAGAAAGTCTACCTGATAATTATGTGTATGGCATTGTCAAAGAAACATTAGGAAGAAATTATACTTCAGAAATAAAATGTATTTCCTGTAGACAGATAGAGAAAGTGACAAATGCTACACATAAATGTCTTGATTGTGGAGACACCTTGTGTAAGCAGTGTAATGAATATCACTGCAGATTTACAATGTCCAAACACCATGTTGTTGTGTCATTGGTTGATTTAAAAGAAGGGAAATTCAAAGAAGAAATATTTTCAAGAAAGATTCATTATTGTGAAATCCATTCTTCAGACGAACAAAATGTTCCTTTGTCTAGTTATTGTGATAACTGTGAATGCTTAGTGTGTGTCACATGTACACAATGTGAACACAAAGGTCATGACTTTACAAAACCTCACGAAGTTAGAGAAGAAAGACGGGTCCCAATGAGTGATGATTTTAAAAACCTTCAACAGTCTGGAAAATATCAGCAGAAAAGAATCAAGAACATTGAGAATTGTATGACCACTACAAGACAGGTATGGAATGAACAAGAGACAGATATATACAACAAAGCCACTGAAATGTATACCATGATAGATAAAATCAAAGATGAGAAACTTGCAGAACTGAAATCACATTATGAAAAAGAACTTCAACATCTGAATGACCTACTGGATGAGGAAAATAGTAGACAAAGCAGTCTACAGGCAACTGTAGCTTTTACCGAGGAGTTTCTTGAAAACAGTTCTGATTCTGATTTCCTGTTGCATGAGAAAGATGTGAAAATAAGAATGGAGTCCAGTCAAAAAATAAATAAATATACTTATACTAGAAACAAGCTCGGGATTAAGAGGTGGGACATAGAAACCCTTGCACCAGTTATGAATAATGTATTTGGAACAATGGTTTCAACACAAAAGATTATTCAACACAAATGTAGAATTGGAGAAGTTATTAAGATGTTTTCAAGAAAAGTTGAATTTGAGCAGATTTATGGGATTGCTTTTAATTCGGGTAGGAATGAGCTTGTGTTATCTGGCAAGAGTGGTTGGCATCAATCATTGCTAGTATTAGATAGAAATGGTTCATTAAAAAGGTACCTCATGTGTAAAAATGCAGACAAATCTCTTGATATTTATATAAAGGGCAATGACACCTTTGTTACCTTCTACACTCCACAATCAAGACAAGTTTGTGTTATTGATGCAAATGATAAGATAAGAAAAAACTTCAAGTTGCCAAGTGATGATCAGGACACAAATGATGCCTTTGGCGTTGTAGTAGATGAGGCCAATGCTATATATGTGTCATCAAGTGCTAAACACAGGATTTACAGGATGGGTCCTGATGAAAACACACTTTCAATATTCCTGTCCAAGGCAAATGGGTCCAAACTTTCAGGTCCCATTTATCTTTGTGTAATGCCATTAGGTGAACTGGTGGTTTCAAATTATCCATCAAATATTCAAGTTTATTCTATGGATGGTGAGTTACAATGGCAATACGATGGGAAGAAAAAGGGCAATGCTTTGGAGACACCTGGTGGTGTATGCTGTGATGAGGATGGATACATCTATGTGGCAGATCCTAGAAACTGTAGAATACAGGTCATTCGTGATAATGAATGGATTGGAAATATACCAATGGATGAGCAGGTAAAAGATTCCATGTCTGTACCAATAGCACTCACGCCTGAAGGAGACTTAGTCTATGGATATGGAGACAATATTGTTAAAATTTCTTTTTGGGAATGAGTATTAATGAGAATTTATTAATTCTAAAGCTAGAGACATATAGAAACACAAATTCATGTAAACCAAAATGTGAAAAAATGTACACGGTTTATTTAGACTTTAAAACCATTTTTACAACAATATTGATATTGTCATACAGTAGTAATCAAGTAACTCTTTATTTCTGTTCTATGATATTACTCAAGTGTATGTCATTTGCATGAGCAGAGGATATATGATAAAACCAGTTGCATTAACTTTTGTTGATTTGTTGTATATATTTAGTGAAAATTATATGTATAATGATATAAATTTGTTAGAGGATATCCGGTTTATTTATTCAAAAAAATTAATGATCAATGTAAATTTTAAGTGTTGATTTTATTATTGACATCAATAATTATTCTATTTTCTCGCATATATAGCCAATTTACAATTCAATTTGTAATAAAATCATTTTTAGATAACCTAGAAATAAAAAGATTTGCATGTTATATACTTGGGTGGAACTATTATCAACCATAGTTTTAGCCTCCAGATATTTATATTTATGGGTATATGAGACCCCCTTTAATTGGAGGTCAGAAAAAACAAATTTAAGGTAAAATCAACACTTAGTTCTAGGGACTGTTGCTATGAGAGTTTCAATCAAATCTGCCTAAACTTTTTATACAATGTAGCAATATATCTCGTCTAATTGTTGAAAAAAAATAAAAGAATTCTTATTACAGAAAAAAAATTGGTGTGTTACCACCCCACCCCCCTCACCCCCCTGTTATGAAAATTTGGAATAGGCCCAAATTAAAAAACAAAAGGTCGAGCTCGTTGTGAGGCTCATAATCTTTGAGATAATTAAGTTTCTAATTCAACAGATTAGTATAGCATGTAATCGCAGAAATATTGATTGATTAACCTTCATGGTATATAACAAGGGATAAAACTATATAATGCCAAGTCTATTGATTTTGTTGTCATGCATGCTCTGGTGATTTCTACTAGATACAGGGCTCTTTTAGATAAGATAGTCGTCAAAAAAATATTCACAATTTCTCAACAGAACGTTGGTTGCTTATGGATAAGGCCTTTAAATAAATGGATTTGTTTGACATCTACGGAATCCTTCGTCAAGGCAAGTGACATTTCATTGTATGATAAATAGAGCTTTTTAAACGTCGTCGAGAGTCTGCTGTTCATTTTGCCATTGTACAATCAATATGTCTGAATAAGATTTGCATGTTATATTGCATTATTTTATGATCCTGATAATGTTTCCCTTTCGTATATAGAACTCTACATACATCGGGCTAAGCTACTAGTTGTTGATATGTGAAATGTGTCGGGGTGGGGTGGGGTGGGGTGGGGTGTGATGGGATGGGGTGGGGTGTTTCACAAACTTTATTTGTAATATTCTGTGTTGTTATCATTGCTTAGCTTAAATCTTTCTACAGAAGGCCTGCATATGTTTTGTTTTATGTCCAAGTCATACCTCGTATATATATGATTCTTAAATTATGAATAATTGATTATTTTCTTTCTTCTGTTCTGTCCATTTTAAACTATACAATTTGT
>JAVSBT010449159.1:0-10106 GCA_033118115.1 Pharyngocirrus eroticus
CTTTGAAAATCAATATTCATGTTGTAAAGGTTTCACCCTCATGAAATAAAGCTTTTATTATTATTATTATTATTATAGAGTAAACACAAAGTTGTTTGACTTTTGGTACCAGTATTTGATGTTGGCACGAAACATTTAAACTGTGTTGTTTTGGCTCATTTCAAAGTATTATCTAGATAATCCTATCAAACAATTCCTGTTATTGTTATGTAATATTTCCATTGTAAAAATGAAGCCAAATTGAATGCTTTTTCAAATGGAGTATTATTTATGACTGCCTTTTTTATGACTGCACAAGGGGGTGTTATTCTTAGAAAAACGGATGGGATTATAGTATATCAAAATGGTATATCATTGTATTGAGTAACTGTTTACAAACTCCCATACCAGTTTTCAAACAATGTCTCTGTATTCATCTGTGAAGTAATAGGGGAATTAATGATATAAAACTATTATGTCTTTAGATAGAAGTAGTAATTCTGGCACCTATATTCTATGCAGCATTGTTGGAATTCCTTTTATATTAGATAATCTGTAAGACATAAGTCTGCAAGAGGATGGCATTATGGCACCACCAGACAAAACTATGGAGGTACAGTGACACTTTTCTCTTAAAGCTGCCTGTTGAGATTCAAAATTGAGATTTCCAGGCAGTGATTCTAATGATACCAGTAAGAATCAGTATTTATGGTACAATGTACTTCACAACCTAAGTTTAGGATCTGAAAAGGGTGATAAAGAGATATATCTCAAATAGTTTGGTTCCTTTGTGATTAGGTATGACTGTGCTTGATAAAAGAGTCTGTATTTTGGTATTTTTTGGCTGCCTTTTTTCCCTATATTTTCTACTAGTGTATAACTGTAATACTGTACATACAATGCAGGTAGACTTTGTTTTTTGTAGACAGGTTCTTTCCTGGATGGGTGATAGATATAGATATGCTTGCAAGAAAAAGTAAGAGAATCTAAGTCAGGGGTGAAGAAACCTAAACATATATTTAACTGTAGCTTGAGTCAGAATGAAAACTAGAATCTAGACACAAACCAGGAGGGGAGAGCAACATTCTGATTTCCTAAGTGTATGGGAGTGAAAAGTAAACTATTTGACTGAAAGCGCCATGACTCATCATCATTGAGGCACACCTGTGGAAAAAGAAGTGGTGTATTTTTATTTGTTTGACAAATTCTTGACGGGAGGAATATAGGTGTTGCCCTTGCTAAGTTCATGAGAAGGGATACCCCCAATGTGTTATATTTTGTTCATTCTTTTTATTGCCTATGATATATTGTCCTGGCATCAACTCTGGCATGGAAAAGCAATTGAAAGGTTTAGAAGAGGCCTAATTTAGGATTGATGAAGATTTGCACAGATGCCTGGAAGATTTATTCTAGTTCAGTCAGTCTCTTTGTTTTTTTAAAAACCAACCCTGAAAAGTCTGTTTTATGGGTATTGTAACTTATTGTGAGCAAGACATATGCTTATTTTGGATTACTATCTGGTTTATATGATTAACAGCCTACTTGAAATAGTATCAAGCAATATTATATAAAACTTTTTGAAAGAGTTGTAGCTAAAATATTAAAATAACTAGATCGATATCCAAGAAAACCAATATTTTTGTGAAACTGTCTAGTTGTGAAGGAATTTAAACAAATGTGGATGGAAAAATCACAGGCAATAACTTCCAGATTTAGGGGTACTCCTCTTTGCTGTTAAGCTTATCACCATAACGTTTAACGCCTCAAAGGAAAGTTTAGTTTTATTGAAATGTGGCAATAGAAGTTGGCATCAGATACTGAATACCAGAAAATTTGCTGACAGCAATTTTTGATTACCTACTTGGTGTTTGGGCTACAACAGATAGTGATTTGTAAAACTGATTAAATCCAAATCCTATTGCATAATTATAAGATATAATCCAATATATTGTACGTCTTTCTGAAGATTTGTCATTAATCAGTAGTAGGAAGTTGGAATCTTGGTGGCAATAGTACAATATTCAAGTTACCAACTTGTATAACACAAAGTCTCATTCACTGAATGCTTTACTAGTGGCCAGCTGCTGAAAGCCATGAACTGAGTAGGGTTTATGATAGTACACGCTTGGATGGCTACACTCTATGGAAAGACGGTGTAGTTGACAGGAGAAATACAAAATCATTGTGTTCAGTAATCATGATATGAAAAAAATATGTATTCAATCATTCATTCATTCATTCATCCATTCAGATTTGAAAGTTGGACTATGTTTACTACATTTTTGAAAAACTGAGGTTTGGTATTTAAAAAGTGTTTCATTGTGAAGTTGTTAATCTACTTAAAGTGGTGAACATTCATAGATACTGGATTCATTTGAAAAAAAAGACATATATGTACACAATGATTCTACTGTTGAAGATTAGATATTGAAATTTGATGGATATTTGCTGTTGTAACGGTTGTACTTTTATCGGTTTGGTTGACTTGATCAATGAAAAGATGGACATGACACTTGGGAGATCCAGCTGTTCAACACTATAAAGCTTGAGAAATCTATAACTTTGGATGTTCTTATATGATAGGAATGTGAGCAGTTAAAAAACATTTATTGTATCAAACAATAGTTAACAACCTGGATATATAGTAGAATGAAGATTGTTGTCACAGTGGAATTGTATTATTTATTCTTACTACTGTGATGAAAGTGGATTTGGATGTTATGTTTTCTGTTTCTATATAGACTTTACCAAATGAACTTTTAAAGTATAGAATTTTTAAACGGTATTCCAGTACAATCCGAATGATAGAAGGATAATGTTTCTTGTGAAATGATTTTGAATTCCGTAATCTATCCATGCAATAGTTCATAAGTCAAAACCAATTTCGTGTCAGTCTGAAAATGATGTGTTACTTTACAGATCACTCGCTCTGACTTCCTGAATTCTCAATGATTTTGATGAGTGTTCAATAGAAGCAGAGAAAATTCATTTCATAGAATAATAGGAGAATCAAATCAGTGAACAACTGTAACCAATTTGGATTGTAGTCAAGTCATATAAATATATGGGAGGTATGCTAACAGGAATACCACTTTGCTTTAGTTATGTAAAATGAAGGGATTTTCAAATTTTGCTTGTGGTGATATTATTTGCATCCTAGGATTATAGTATTATGAATCTACAGAAAGGTCAGTAATTTTGGATACAGGAAACATACATGTACAGGCCAAAGGATATTCAAATACGTAATAAACCACCTACATTGTAGCTATGGTCTTTGGAACGGTAATAGGTTTAACTTGCCAGAGTTAACCGGAAAGTGGTTTGGTTTTGGTTCGGATTTTGGATATTTTCAAGTCAAGATTTCCAAGATAGGTCTGAAGGAGAATATTGTAACGACATGCCCTGGTGGGGTCATGCAAGGACAAAACCACCATGGGGATACACCCCCATGGCTTGAATTGATGGGAAGATTTCAGGAAATGGGAAACCTGTTTGAGAAGTATGGTAAGTGAACAATAATATTCCAGTATCTTGGAGCCAGAGTTAATCTTTTTATGAAGTTCTTCCCAAGCATAGACATTTTAGTGATATGCCAAGGACAAAGTTAAATGCATTTGTGCAAATAGCTGGAGGTAAACCACTGGTATAATACATCTTCAATTTTACTGCCAAAATCACATTACAATAAATCAATTATACCACAATCTGAGAAATGATATAGAAGAGGAAAGAAATATTTTGGCCGACACTGGTATTATTTACAGCATCGTACATAATGGTACATTTTCAAAAGCTTTTATTACATTTAGTGATGTGCTAACTGTTATCGAATTTGAACCCAATTTTCAAAGAATGACCTTTCTTTCATCATATAACTAAATGAATGATGTGCTATTTGTTACATTGGTACTATGATCCATGATTTTTTAATATTTGTGATTTCCTGTGTGTTCTGCCAGATGCCAAGTATTCATCATCCAACTACAGTTTCAATTCTGCACAAGTAACATAGAGTCCAGACCGGTTATTTATATTGAGAAGTTAAGAGGTTTATTTTTTTATGGAATGGGTGTGCAAGGGACAGTAGACAACAATAGTCAAGTGGTATACAAGTAGTAATTGGTGTTTACTGGAACTTCACCATGGGATCAGATTGGCACACTCACGATGGTTGTATTTTGTGTGAAATGCTATGTTCTTCAGAAGGCAAGATTAGAGTCGAGTGCTTTACTGTATCTTAAAATCCAGTCCTGGAGCCATGTGCAATAATTAATTTCCTTGCACTAATGATAAATATGTTATATTTGAAATATTGCATATCAGGAATTATTTGTATTTAAACCCACTATCTATTAATTGTTGAAAATATTTTGCAAGTAGTTAAATTACTGATGTACAGGATTTTAATTTCTTTGTTTGGAACATATTGATAAGCATAAGATTCCTTAGAAATTTTAAGTGTGAGTATGTTGTTATTAGGCATGGAGATAAGTTTCCTAGAAGTAAAATCCCTCGGCTTATTCTTAAAACAACAGTGGAGCAGGCTGTTTGTGTGAACATGCATTTGGCCTACAGTAAGACCAGGCCTACTTTTTACATACTAGAAGCCTATCATTTCATGTCTATGAGAGCAGGTGATTGCTATACCACTGATTTGTTCAGAGTAACACTTGGAAGAAATAGGTTACATTTACAAATGGATGCCGGGTTTTAACACTTGCTACTGAATAATGTCTGGTTTTTGGTGAAGATCACTGGTAAGAAAAATGTCTCTTGTTTTTCAATATTTTAGATTCAATAACATTTAGTTTCAGTATGTGTTGGAAGTTCCAGAAACAAGACATGGTTAGATTTATTGTGAGGCAACGTGTACTACAAATAACAAAAAATAAGCAGCCATCGTTAATTCGTGGAGTAGAATTTATAAGCATCATTGGGTAAACTTTCGTGATATTTTACTGGAATATAAATAATTGGGCATAGTCCTAAAGCTGATAATTCTTAGCCTTGTTTTTTTCATAGCAAGTGGTTATGAAAACTGTTACAAAATATCGAGTGGAGATATATCAACAGTTATTACTTCTGTTTGGTTTATTGCATGGATGTTGAGTAACAGTACTTTATAAGATTCCTTTCAATTGAATCTTTTGTTATTAGAAGTGGAACACAACAAAACAGAAACACTTGTACCTGTTTATAGAGTACAATTTGTTCTTTTTTCCTCTGATATGATACTAGTCATTGTGGTCACCTCGAGGCTAAATGGACATCTGACTGCCCAGCAGCTGTCTTGTTGAACTTTCTGACCAAAAACTCTTGATGCTTTGACCTCTTCTTGACACAAGGTCAAATAGTTTGTACTAGATATGTACTTTTTTTTTATTTTAACATTTAGTAAATACTAAAAGAATGTTGGTGTCTATTTGGGTTAGAATGTTTAAATAGGGAGAATTAAATTGGTTTATATAATAGCCTGAAACAATGAAAGAAGTAGTCTTGATTCTCTATATTCATTTGTTTTTCTTTGTGATTTTCTCAAAGATGGCTTGTGTTTAAACTTAAAATATCAAACAGTTTACTAAGATCTATGTAATACTTTATTTACAAGACTTCCATCTAATTATTTTGTTGGGCATCAGTGGTTTGTTTTTCATAGATGAAATTGCTTCATCACAACTTACCATATTTCATGGAAATATCTAATTCCCTCAATACTTGTGCCATTTTTGATTTTATCTCAACATTAGTCTAGATCTATAAAAAGTGGAGTTTCACTTTGGCAATGACTTCTTTGTTATTTCAGGGAGTAAGCCATCAGTTTGGCTGTTATATGTGAGCAAGATGTCCTGGAAAGTCAATACCTGGACAAAGTTACACTTTGAGAAGGAAAACAAAGCGTTTCCTGGCGACTAAGGAGTCTTGACAGCAAATGTCTGTAGAACTTGAAATTGACTTTTGAGATTTGGCCACACAGTAGACAGGGTTTATGTCACATGTAATGAAACGTTGCCAATGGAAAACATCAAACATTTTAGAGTATGAAAGGGATAAGCAAATTATATTGCACAACATAGTTTATGGCTCTTGGTGAATCCAGGAGGAAAATCCTAGGAGTTAATGCAGGTCTAATTCAATGCTAAATAATTCAAATGTCTTTGCAAAATGACATAGGGAACAGAATAGGCTATGTGGGATATATATGACTTAGAGTTATATTTATATGTGTTTGCTTCAGGCAGTAATGTGATTTTTTCTTCTTTTGTCATTTCAGATGCTAGACTAGCAGAAGAACACAGATCAAAAAACAAAATGAGGACATCATTTTTGAGAGAAGAGGAGGATGAGTTCCACAAATTATTTGAAGAGCTCCTCTGTCATAAGAATAATGCTAGCCAACAGTCTGAAGAAAGTGCTAGCCCTAAAGAGGAAATAGGAATGAGTTATCTAGGGGGTAAAAGTGGTAGTCCAAAGGACGATACAAAATCCAAAAGAGCCTCTTATGCTTTAGCAGAAAGTACTCTCTTTGAAGAAGAAGATGATCCTGGAGAAAATCCTTGGGTCAGACAACGATCTGAATCTTTACCAGATCAACCACTTGGTGCTCAACTATGTGATAATAGTGATTCAACTGCTAAAAGATCATCAGGTATTTTTGAAGAAGAAAAACTGTTTGCAGATTTACTAGATGATCTTGACAATATATCAGGTAACTCAAATTCTGTACGTAGACGAAAACGGGCTAGAGATCTCTTTTCTGATTGGTTATTTCGTAATAGTGGTGCTCAAGAAAGTCCTGCTGGAGAAGAGGCGGGAGAAATGTCAACAGAAGTATCTGAGGCAGGAGAATTTGCCCAAGCTCAGCGGAGAAAAAATTCTCACAGAAAAAGGCGCCCCCTGTCTGCATCAGATTATTTCAGTGAGGTAAGCTCATATCATCTTATTTGTTTGCTATGTTTTATTTTCCAACAGATTGTCAGTATACTTGTCACCACAAATGTAGGCAGCTTATAGCTCTAGATTGTGCAAGTGTTCTGACAGAAGTAAAAAATGGAGAACGGATATCGGCAAAAGAAAACGAAACCTCACTCATGGAAGCGGCAGCTAAAGCGGTAAGCTAGGTGGTAGATGTTAGAAAGAAGAACTCTCAAATCTGGTGTATGTCTCATGCTCTTTATGTGCTTCCCATAGCTGTGGTGTAGTGGATAGCTTGTTTAAACAAAATCTGCCTTTTCATTCTAAGCTTATTTTTTGCTCGTTTTTTATGTGTGTTGTATTCTCGGCTTACTGTTTAGGTGTAGAAATTTAACCTTCTCAGTATAAAGAAAATGGCATGCTTTCTTACTAATGACTTGCATTTGGCTTCCACTATTTTAGATGTGTAGTGATATTTTTTTCTTGCAATCACTGTCTATACATACCATCACTATTGACATTGCTTACATCTTTCAAATTCATCAAATAATTCTCATTATCTGTAAACTAGTTGAGTTTCTCTCTTACTTATCCCAATTCCTACAAAATCAATGTTTCAATTACTGTTGAGGATTGAACATGGATTCCCTGTACAGTTTTACTCGTGTACTAGAATGATCGATTTTATCAGAATGAGGAAATAAAGAACAAAGAGGTTAAAGTGTCTGAAAAATACTGATAAAAATTGCTTCCATGTTTGTTTTAATATGCAAGCCATGTAAGGCCAAGTGTCACTGGATTTCTAGGATTCCGTTTAGAAGTGGCATAAGAAGAGTTAGTAGGGCTATTTTGTGAGGGAAAAACTTGTATAATACTCGTGTGTATACATATTATTGATATGAGAAAAGAAAAATCAAAAGTCATATTGTGGATGATAGTCAACAAGACCAGCTTCTTTTATGTGCCTCCCATATGTACACCTTCAATTCAATCAAAGAAGGCCAGTTATATGATTGAACAAATTCCTGAAATTTATAACGTTGTATTGATATTAGGACACTTTTTTTTATTTCATGAGAAGTAGAAATATTTGGTATTAGATATCAGAAAGTAAAACACCATAAAAAACTGGTTTGATGCCCAAAACATTTTTCCAGTCATCGTGGACTCTCTCCAGGTTAGAGTTGTAAGAATCATTCCCAGGCATTCTTCTAGTTGCTGTTTTTCATTTATTTTGAATAGCATATTAAGGTGTTGTGAACCAAAAGAAAATACAAATAAACATTCAAGTCTTGTCTAAAGATGTGCTTAATGGAAGAAATAAAAAACAGAACTCATTTTGGCATAGATCATGTTTGTATTTGAAAATGTTGTTTAAGGCTAGGCTAGTACTTCTGGGTCACTTGCAATCTAGACTAAAAGATCTACCTTTTGGGTGCTGTAATTACATCATCGTTGCAAAAATAGATTTGTAAGAACAGTTTCCTATTCATACATACAGTGATTGCCTGTGCCTTTGTTATGTATTAGCTGTTGCAAAAGTAACTCATATTGTAACTTAAAGGTTTTGTTAAATTTAAATTTTATTTTTTTTTATTTTTGGGCATAAACTAGCAAAAAAGTTTCTGTACCAGTTCAGATTTTAATTTGTATGATTATCACAAAATAGTAGTGCTGCCATCACATGGTACTTAGGATCACTAAATTGCTACTTAGACTGTAACCTTTTTGATGACAGATTTAACAGATTGTACGACAAGAAACAAGGCAGCTGAAGCTGTGCGATAATTTACTCTAAACAAAAACTCTTAGTAAGAAAGAGGAAAATGAGGAAAAAATTTGGAAGAGAAAAACCTTTGGAAACCAAACAGCTTGAACAAACTTTGCAAAGAGACAAAATACTAATCTATCTCCTGAAAACATTTTAAAGGTTAAAAGTATCATCTTTTTCTCCTGCTGTTATCTTCTTGTTCTATGGAAACTCATCAGTCTTCTCACAGTAGATTAAAGTAGGAGATTCATATTTTTTGTTTACTTGATCTATAGGTACCTATGGTTTTAACATAGATTGTAGCCAGACTTAGAGCTCTACAAAGTTTTTATTATGATCCCCAGTGGATGTTATTCCTCTAGCTTTTTGAGAAAATATGTGGTTTGAGAATAGAACATTGTAATAATGCCAATATATTCTTGTTGTCCGCTGTAAGGAGTAGGTGGTTTGGTTATATTTTATGTAGGTTCATCCTTATCTTTAACTATGATAGTCTTCTGACAAACATGATGGCAAGAAAAAATATTTAGAGAAAGGAGAAATAGTTATGAGATTAAGAAGGGGCAGAGGTTATATTCAATGATATAGTATTAATCGTCAATATTCCTTGGAATTGTTACATAGAATTTGACCTTGGGATGTTCAGTATCATCAAGTGGTAGAACAAAATCGGAGGAGAAAGAAGTTGGGATATTTCTGTTCAACAGATGATATGTTTTATCATCTTTCATAATAACTATGCCAGTGATGTGCCTATCTGCTATGAAGTTTGGGCTGACTTTCTGATTGATATCATGTTCTGTGCATGGTTTTTGGTATGGTATTATTGCATGGTGATTAGTAATAGTCAAGAATATATTATTGGCTTACTTTTTGATATGTGCACAAAATGAGTGGTGCGTATTATTTGTTAAAATACAACATGATTCTCTATCAATGTTTTCTGCGATGTATCTGTCAGCTCTGTCACTCATTAGCATGAATAATGATATGGGCCTACTAACACAGCTTTGGTAGTAATACATGTTATGTATATAATCACACCAATAATCATGTTTTGATATTAGCTAGATCATTTGTTATGTCAAATTATGAACATTATGTACACAGAGGCCAACATTCCTGGAACAAGACCAAATAACAAACAATTACATCCCCCCTGGGTGATCCTGGTTTTACTATTGTTTTTTTGTGCTCATAAATATCAGTGTGACCCAACTAGATGGGCTACAGATTGAATTCCACTGTACTGAAAGAGAGATACATATTAAGAAGGTGGATTGTAATTCTGTAAAATTTTGAATGGAATGTTTTAAAAAGTTAGAGAAATAAAAGAAAAAAGATATTTTGATTATTGCAAATTAGGTAAACTTGGTATCTTATATTGACAAGTTTTTTTCATTGGTAGGGACCTGTATATTTGTAAAGAATCTGAAATAAT
>JAVSBT010449181.1:0-10105 GCA_033118115.1 Pharyngocirrus eroticus
CTGACTGACTGACTGACTGACTGACTGACTGACTGACTGACTGACTGACTGACTGACTGACTGACTGACTGACTGACAATAACAACAGAACTTACTTACAAACAAATAGTTTTATAGATGATATGATCCAAGACAAATAAAACGTTGAATGATTGATAATATTCTATGATCTGTTGCATAAGAGTGAAATACATAACCATGTCATGTTAAATTTTGCTTATGATGAGTTTATCATGGTAGATCCCTGGATTAAAAACGAGTTGAATGGACTACACACTTAAGAAAGACTTATCAATAATTAATTCATGCTAAAACCTATGATGCTGCTTGAAATTTCCAGTATGAAACTTTGACCAATTATTCCATTTTTTTAATTGTACCTTTACCAGCCATTAATATTGATTGAGAAAATACAAAATTAAAAATTCCTCAAAATTTCTGTTTGAAATGAAACCAGCGTGTACCGTTATAAAAAAAACCCACTATTTAATACTTCAGATTTCTTTGGAAACAATTGGAATGATTTAAGACTTTTTATCATTTTTTTCTGTACTTTCCAGACATCTTTTCTATTTATTTTTGTCAACAAGTTATATTTGGTATAACTTTCCAAGAAAAGCAAAAACCAAATTACATCATTTAGTATAAGCCTTATGTCTAGTTCCTAATTAACAACCACATTGCTTACATTATCATGGTGCAAACTGTCCACTTATCAAGATCTAAGATGTGATAATCTTAATAGCAAAAAAATAGAATCTGCCATAATGATAGAAAGATGTTATATATTTTTCAGCCCACTTTCATCACTTTTTTCTAAAGCTAACAATAGCAACAGATTTATTCTATCTATTTTTAAAATTGTAAAGATGATTCTTTGATAGAATTGAAAACCTTTGTCACCATCAGGATTAATTCATTTGTTTATTTTTCTGTAATCAATGATATAGAATATTGTAAGAAGAAATCCTCTCCATTCTCATTCTACTCAATGATTTATTATCAGATGATATAAGATATTTCGTAAAAAAAAACCACCCTAAATATTATTCTAACAACTTTTAGAAGAATGTAAAAAGACTTGTTGCAAGTAGCATTTGTTAAAGAAGAAACACGTTCTTTTATATACTGAAAAGAAGGTACATTTATCAAGAATGACATTGACAAATGTTGTCAGATGTCATCTTTCTGAATGTGGGAATAGAATAAAGGTTAAACATTGCCTTTGAACGAATCAACAGGTTCTCAGATGCTTTTTTAAGCTTTTGATAACTTAATTTATAACAAGTTAATTGTACTATTGAGTTTAAGAATATATTTTTAAGGCAAGTCACCTCATGAAGACCAGCAGCAATTTACACGACTGATTTTCAATTGTCTGTTGATAGAAACATTTTGCCTCCCAGGCATGTTTGACATTTTATCTTTGACTTACGTTGGCTGAAAACTGCACTTAAAAACGTGTTTATGGCTGTGGGGAGAAATTCATAGATGTAGAATTAGTACTTGATATTAAAGGAAAGAATCCTTCCAAGAAATACATTCCTTGCTTCTCTTGATTATCTACTGAAAGAATTTTTCTGTCTAGGGATAGTGTCTCACCTGGTTGTACAATAACAAACAACTTTAAGATCTGTGTTTCTCCTTAGGGCCTAAATACCTTAATCCTTATCTGGCTACAATTATTTCTTTTTCTTTTTTTGTTCTGTATTTTTTTCTTCTCTTGTCAGGCATTTCGGAAGGTTGATGCAAGTAAGCAAGGATGGATCACTTTGGGAGATATGAGCAAATTCTACAATGCTTACAAACACCCGAAGGTAAAATCAGGTAAGCCCATCTTTCAATGAGGATGAGCCTTCAACTGCAGATAGAAATTACAGGTTGTCGAAGAATTAAAGTAATGTAGATAGCACACTAGTCTTTTTGAAACAGTTTCATTTGAGGATTAGGATTAAATACTCCTGTTTAAAGCTAAAATAGGATTAAATACTCCTGTTTAAAGCTAATCCTCAAATGAAACTGTTTCAAAAAGACTAGTGTGCTATGTACATAAAATTTCTCAAAAAAAAATCAAATCTTAAATAATGTTGTGTCTTACATCAACTGGCCTTATTAGTTAAATCTCACAGTCTCCATATGATCTGATAGTTCACTTAGTTGAGAAGTATGGGCATTATTTTGGTTACTGTTAAGAATCCCCTGATTGATCCTCAGATTAATTTCTGTGGACTCGACTGCTGTATAGGTTTTGGTATGTATTAAATATTTTAAATCTATTTCTATTCCTCATTTTTTTAGGAGAGTGCACAGAGACTGAAGTTCTTGGAGCTTTTCTGGATAGTTTCAAAGTAAATTGCAGAGATAACATGGTGACTTATTCTAATTTTGAAGAATACTATGAAGGACTTAGTATAGGTATAGATAAAGATGAAGATTTTTCAAATATTCTACAAAATGCATGGAGCATTTGAGAGTTTACATCAAGTTTGGACTCAACCAAGTGCAGTTAATGAAGCCTTGTGTATGTTATCTTAGTCATTTTCTTGTTAGATAACAATGTACATATTCCAAAATAGAAGTGCAGAAGATGTACTTAGCAGATTGGTTCTTCTAATTATTAGGAAGGTGTGGTCACTCAGGTTTAGATGATGATTGGAAACTGTTTTGTCATTAGAGAAAACAATTCCACTAAGGACTTCTTCTAAGCAGGAAAGATATTTATAGGATTCACACTTAGACCAATCTGAGACATTTCCCAGATCAAATTTCATAGGTCTTAGTGTGTTCAAACTTGCTTATAATTTCAGTTCCTAGTTAGACCCAATGGGTCCATAACAATAGGCAGGCAGCGCTAAGCTTGCCTTTGATGTTTTAGTAGGTGATTGTTTATCCTACTGATAGTTGAGATAATCATTTCACATCTGGAACCAACCACTTTCCAATTAATTCTTGTAAAACATTGGTCTCACCAACATCAGTCTATTGAGCTAGTCCAACTTGGATCAACCTGAGGGAGACTGAATCATCATGATCATCATCATTGGCCAGCTTCTGTCATTTCTGAGAATGCTTAGGGAGACTGTATGGGTAGTATAAAATTAATGGGAAGGGATTGGTATCAGATTGATCTGATAGTGTAATGTGAATCTTCATTTATATTTAGGACTATTTGTCCATGATTTGTTAGCCCTTCAATTCTGAAAGACCCAATTTTTTTGTTAACCCTTTCAGTGCCTTGTTAAATCAGTCGCTCATATCGAAGTAACACAATCTCAATTTATTGATGCCAAATACGTATAAAATGATATACATGTACAAGTATGAACATTTAATTTGCAAAGTAAAAGGATCTATTTGAAGATGATAAGGAATAGAAATGTTTTACTGGAGCAGTGAAAAATAAAAGCAAAAAAATAAAATTGAATTCAATATAGAATATCATTTCTTATGTAAAAAAAGAGTCAATTTTGGTAACCTGAGGTGTTTATTTGTAACAGGATATCAAAGTTTTGTCAATGTTGGTAACCAGAGCTAGAGGTATTTTGTTGCAACAGTATATCAAAGATATCTTTTCAAAAAACGTCCAAGAAAAAAAAGGTGTCGAAAAAAAGTTTCTTTTTCGTAAAAAACGCATACTAGTGTAGCATTTTCCTCGAATCCGTTACACTAGTATCAATCATTGAAATATTTTTTTTAATATCTTGACTTGTGATAATTGTTTAAATATGTCTCTTTTGGTGTGAAATACGTCTATACATGTATGCAAATGAACTGTGACATTTTTATTCACTTTATGTACTTCATATCCAGAAATCCGTCCAGTGATATTACTTATGAACATTCAATACTTCTGCTCTGAAAGAAATAGAACTGCTATTTGTAAAATGACTGTGAACATTTATTGCATGATAATTATTGCATTTTATAGCTATATACATAAGACAAAATAAGATAAGTTCTTACTGTTGATATTTCTGTTGGATTTCAACAGAAAAAATATTTCTTTATCTTTGTTGTCTATGCTTCTACACCAAATTATATCAGCATGTAAACTTTTGGTAAGCAATGGTTTTGTACTCTCTTTTTGTTAAACTTAATGTGATTTATCAATATACTGGGACCAAGAATGACACAAAATGTCAAGACTGTTTTATTTCACATAATGTTTAGATGTATGTGATGATCATATTTTCACACCAAATAAAAACCAAAACTGAGCACACATAAAAAGTGGGGCATTGTGTTTTTTTTGTACAAGACAAAGTTCAGTACCTTTTCAGCACCGAGTATTATCAAAGATATGGACAATTTGTCAAATAAAATGCCTTCAGATATCAGATAATTAGCCAACATCAAACATTTTTTGCTGCAGATTCCCCTCAGAAAATTTGAAACCTGTTTCCTTTCTTAAAGGTCATTATTGTTAGCGTACATGTTCCAAAGTTCAGAAAGTTGAGGAATGATTTTTTAAAAGTCTTCGGTACTTCCTGGGAGTACAACCGCCACAGGCAATTATATGTAAGAGATCTATTGATATTTGAATACTTGCCTCCATATTCGCCAAATCCTTTTGAAAAAATTATGAATAGTGAAGAATTTTATTAAAATATGTATGATTCACATGTACAATGTACCTGGATATTTGAAATGAAATGACAGGAAAGCCATAGAAAAAAAGGTGCAGTCTCAAAAGATTATGATTTTATATCTATATTCTAAAATTAATAACCATGCCACATACAAACTAGTTACCATTGCAAAAAATAAAAGTTAAAAAATAAATTATATGATATTATATGATATTCAGTTCTTAATCTTATGAAGTTTATTTTAAAAAACAATAAGATTGTTAAAGACAGACTGTATGGTTCACTTAAAGTACTCACCTTAAGGGGAGGGGGGGGGGGGAGATGGTATAACGCTACCCTATACTTTATACCAGCGATCTTAAAGCAATAGGTGCATGCACTTTAAGCTTTCTGTTCCATTGTACATTTATGTTACACATTGGCATTGTTAAACCTGACAATATTTAGAAGAAAGAACTACAACACAAGTAATGCAGATAATGCCTTAGATAACTACACATGTACTTCAATTGAAATAGAATAAATAAAATCGAATAACCCTAGCAAAATATTCTGAATGGTGCCTTATATGCCCAAAAGTTAAAATTAACCATAAGAGCATAATGCTGAGAAGATGGGTCAGGGAGGGAAAAATGCGTAACTCTGAAATGCGTGAATGGCTTCAATGTAAAGTCTGAACACATGATACGGAGGAAATGGAAATCTGGGAAAATTGTGTAGCATGCCTAGAGGTCATGTGGTACCATGAAATAATTAAATTCATACATTTGCATTAGACAATTTAATCCCGTGTGCATTTACATTAATTCCTATTTCTTTTCTACAGAATACAGCATAAGCACTATCAGAATGACAATATAGCTTGTGGAGGGGATGGGTTCTCTTAGGTTGATGTAAATGTAGTAAGAAGGGTTGAAGTTTTTAAAGGGAAGTGCCCTTATTTTCCTTTGAAAATCTTAATTAAAAAATGTGTAACCAATGAGAGAAGACAACATAATAGGCTGCCTAAAACGATTTATATGTAATTAATTGTGAATTATTTATTGTAATTAGAGTAAATGCTTAAACTGAATCTAGTTGCAACATTTTGTCTGGGAGTTTATTCCTAATTTTGCTGCCATTATAAGAAAAAGAGGCTTTGAATTGATCATTGTTTGGTGTTGGTACATATAGTTTGTTAGGGTTGTTAATTTTGAGGTTATTTGTAATTGTACATTGCAAGATACTTGTGCTATTTGACGTCAATCGTAATACTTTCCTTCTTTCTGTCGTTTTAATGAGTAAGGCCTTCAGGAGTTTAATTTACAATGAGTTAAAAAAAAGGGGCCAGTCCGGCCAATTTTTTACACAATAAATGGAAAAAAAAATCCTTAAGGGAATACTGTATACGTAACAAAAGAGTGATTATGTTATGTATATTTGGAATGAAAATTATGCTTAAGGAAAGATTGGTAAGCTAGAATGAGGCGACCTTGAATGACCTTTATTTCAGGAAACTTGTAGCTACACTTAAGATATGGTCTAATATCCTTGTGACATGTTTGAATTGTCAAGTTTTCCTTTGTTTTTGGAAAACTGTTAATTAAAGTACAATGTATGCTAGCTACACATATGAAACTGTAGAAAATAGAATGCTTGATAAAGAAATATATGTTTATTTATTTGCTTATATTACATATTCAAATATTGATAAAATAGTTGAACCTGCACTCTCTTCATCCATTTGAATAATGAAAACTCAAAATTCCTTTAAAGAAATTGAAACCAATTATTTTTTTAATTTAATTCTCTGTAAGGTGCTATAACAAAATACAATTGAATACTCTTGTTTCATTTGAGGAAATAATTTATTAGCTAAATCTCAATTTGACATGTTTGGGGATCTTATGGATCCAAGAACAGAGAGAAGTTAGTTTTGATAACAATGTAAAAATAGGTTTACTCTAATGCCTCCAGTTTGCCAAAATCAGCAATAGAAAACATATAATTTATCACAGACCAATATTATTGACAATAGGCACAGGGTTGTGTTACTCAAAATTGACTAGAAAGAAATACTGATAGTTCTAATCATGCATGGTAATCAACATTTTATCCTTACAAAAGGAAACCTTATTGCCTTGAAACTGAAGTGAAAAATCAAAAGAATTCTACCTTGAAGAATGTTGCTACGCCAATATGAAAAACTATTTTTCAAATACTCCATGAGTGAAAAGACTTCGAAGTAGTTTCAAAAAGAGAAAAATTTCCCAATTGATATTTAAAACATGATTGGAATTTAATACATTACTTCAAAATTACTTAATCATTCAATTTTTAATAGAATACAGTCTCCTTTAAAATGACAAAACAAAGTTGATCAAAAAATATCTTGAAATATATTTGTATTTTTAAATAAATTAATCTTGTGTTAACTACTTTCTTTTAATGCCCTGGCTGAAATCTAATTATTACTGTAAAAACTAATATACACTTATACAAGTCACAACCAGATGTACAAGTAAAGCTAGATTGTAATAACGCCCATAATTATTTGTTTAAAAAAAAAACTAAGCCTAAAATACACCTTTTAACATGATTAAAACCCCAAAGAAATACAACCCCTTGTTAACAACATCAATTTAGGGTTGTTCTGTTTTATAAGTGAATATGGTTCCAATTTAAAAGAAAAAAGATTGAAATATCATAATTTGTAAGTTGATGTTTTCTTAAATTTTCATGACAACATGGAAAAGGGAAATGATGCCAATTTGTAGTATTCTAGACACGGACATAATAATTAGGTTATGAGAAAGTAGGTGTTTACTGCAGTGTATCAGTTTGGTTCATCTGCTGTAATATATATGTGTGGAACCACATGGTTGTAGAATGTGTCCTGCAACTAGAACAGTGTTTAATTCTAACTAACAAATAGACACCTTTTTGATATTGCGTCGATGGCAATTTTGCAATATACTATGACAGATATCATGTTGTTTGACAGAACACATGTTGAATGATGACTTAATTAATGGTACACACAGCTGTTTGGTATTAATTTGTGGTGATAAATTAGTTAACAATAACAATTGTTACATCAAGATGATATCTTTTTGCAACCAATAAGATTTCTAGTTAAGTTAACATCTTCTGACCATTCTTAGCACAACTAGGTATTAAATGAAATTAAGCGAAGATTACCATATTATTTACGAATATTCCCAGTTTTTGTAAATCATAAGGTCTGACAAAGGCCTAACTTTGGCAATTCTCAAGTTTAAAAAAGAGTAGTAATAGCAAAGTGCTTTCATGCAGCTGTCAAATTTGCTTATGATTATAGAAAATAGGATAACTATGGCAAAGATCTTAAATAGAAATCATATCATCATCGTTATTTTTCTTATTGATACACAACTTTGAAATGACAACAAAACCATAGTTCATGATTTATAATTGAAACGTATCTGGGAATGTTGGAGCATTTTTTAATGTCATAAAATCTTCATATTTTGCAACTTTATTGTCCAACAAAAGAGAGAAATGCCTAAAAGTTAATAACTGTTAATCTATGTAGAGCCAGTATTTTTTTGCCTAAAACTTTGAAACCATTTTTGAAGTACATCACGGCGTATGTGCTTGAGTCGATCAGCAAATAATTCTTGGTCTTTGTCCACACTTCCGCTATTTCCCTCTTGCCAAAAGTCTTCATCACCACTGCTCTCCACATCAGCTGTTTCCAAAGCAACTATAGAATCAGCTGGAATGATTTTTGTATGTACAGATGGGACATTGGGTGGTAGATGGAGGGGCCATCCACGCTTTCCAATACCCATTGAGCCAGCACAATATTGATTAAGTTCACTTATAGAGCACTTGTTTATACAGCATTCACACACAACGCCTTGGTAGTAGTTCCCAGCATATCTGCCACGTTTCTTCAAAAATGAAAAGGCTTCATTTTTTGTGATGAAATGATGGTCATTTGTTGGTAACAATGAAGAGCTACCTGTAAAAGATACAAATGTGAACAAAGTAATTAGTGAATATCAAAAAAAGGGCTTTTTTCTGGAAAGTCTAATCACTAACCCATGTATAATAATAGTAGGAAATGTCCTGTCATTTGACATATTAAATGGCAGGTTTCTGGGTAATGTCTGACACTGAGAGAGTCAAATCAGCGTCAATTGATTCATAAAAGGAAGCCCAGCCATATGTCTAGTTTTAACTGTCAAAGAGAGGCAACTGACCCACTAGGATGAGTCAAAGTGACTTCCCCAAGAGTTAAACTGACACATTAAAATGAATCCTGCACTTTAATCCTTATCAACTTTAAAATTAATCATGATTATCTTCCCAACTTAGGGAACAGAGTTTTACATATAAACAGAATGTTTAGCACATTTTTTTCATTTTCAGTACACTTTAGGTTTCATTCTCCTGGTACATTGTATGGGACCTGTTGTTTGAAAATAATCAGATTTAAGGCAATCACACTCACAAAATGGTTGAGACCAGAAAAAAAGATATATCCTTACTTGGAGGTTGTGACCTTTTATTTTGTGGCTCATAGTGGTATTTTCCATTACAGACAACAGACAGTAAGCTTGCAAGCTGCTCTCCACACTGACCATTAGCTGCAGTTTGATCAGATGTTAGACATACTTTGTCCAAATCAGCCACAACAGCTTGAAAGGATAGGCACAGGACCCAGGCAGATAGACATGAGAAGACTCTCAGTGATGATACCATTTCTGAAAAGAAATTGAAAACAATGTTATTTCTGTTAATCCAAACCAATTAAAAAAACCAACAATTGAGTTTCTTTAGCAACAGCTTGAAACTACATACGAGGTCTGTCTGAAAAGTAACGGGACTGGTGACGTAATCGATTCATTTCAATTCCGAGCAACAATTTACATGTTTTCATCTACAAAGTACTCCCCCTCAGGTCTAATGCACTTTATCATCCTTCTCTGTCATGCTTCTATGCACTGCTGGAAGGGTGTTTCTAGGATGCCCCCTCAGCTCCGTCGTTTCGGCCAATTTTATGGTCTCTTTGTCCACAAAACGGGTCCCCTTAATGACCCCTTTGATCTTTGTGAAAAGGAAATGTCTCATCGAGCAAGGTCAGATTATTAGGGAGTTTTATCTAGCACCGTGACATTTTTCTCGGGTAGGAAATGCCAGATTCACAGGGTGTTGTAAGCAGGTGCATTGTCATGGTAAAGCAGCCAAGAGTTGTTCGCCCACAATTCTCGTATATTCTCGCATTTTGAGCTTGTAAACGTGGCAGGATCTCTTTGTTTTTTTGCTGATTTAATGTCAGGGCCTACGGCAAGATTCCTCTAACAAGGAATAATGTGAATAACATGAATTTCACTTTTGACGTTGACTGTCTGGCTATCTTTGCGTCGGCGACGTTATAGTCTTCAACTTACAGCTCTAGCGCTTGGTTGCCGAGTTGTATTCTAAAATCCACTTGTCATCACCTTGGGGAGACTCTTCTCAGCAAGTCTATTCAGTTTGAAGACCCTCGA
>JAVSBT010449192.1:0-10104 GCA_033118115.1 Pharyngocirrus eroticus
ATGGGGCCTCGGTTTTTGTCTCATCCGAATGACATATCTTGAAAGCCAGTGAAAAAATATTTCACTTGAAACTGCCCAGTTTTGAACCGGGGACCTCTTGCCCGACAAGCGAGTGTGCTATTCATCAGGCCACTAAAGCTCTCGGGGTATAATTACTACTCTAATCAAGCATATTGCACTTTAAACTTGGTCTAAATGTTTTGAGTTACATGATTCATATCTCACTTCCAATACAGATTTTGTCCTTTAAAAATCAGCAAAAACAACAATAGATCATCAAATTTTACTTTATGATGTAAACACTTGGAAAATATATAGTCGTGTTAATTGAATATTGAATAACATTGCATAACAATATTCCTTGAATGTGGTCTTCTTTTCAGATTCAAAGCATATGGGGGCATAATCTTTTTAAGGATATATCACAAAAAGAATGACTAGTATTCCACCTGGACATATCACATATCATGCAGCCATCATTTTGCTTATAGATTAGACTTGGATTATGAGAGAAAGCAATACTCCAGCTAACTGATGTCACAACTTCCTGTACTTTTGTGATACTAGAAATGATAATTATAAAAATTGCTCTTGGCAAGATGAATACACAAGAAATAGCAGTGGAAAAAAAAGCCTCCATTTTGCTGTAGAAGATATGGTAATAACTTCCTGTTTCATAATTATCATGTCTTTTAGTTCTACACATAAGCTTTCTCTCCTGTATCATGCACCATACAGCAGATCGAGATGACCTAAAATAACAATTCTTCTATGATTCTTGTTTTCCTTGCTTTGGTAGAATATGGTGGGCAATTCATACATAAAGGTATTACCATTGGTGTCTGTTAAATGCCCAGTTGAAAAGCCAAAATCAACATGACTTCAACAATGCAAAAATAACCTGCAAGCAGTTGGACATCTTCAGGGCAAAACGTTAAGAAACATTAAAAAGAAAATTTAATCAACTTGCAATGTTTACAAACTAATGAAAATGCACCATTAATATATATAACTGTTAAGCAAGCTAAACTATTGGTATTTTTTGAAAATTGAAACTTCTAAATAGGACAAAACCTTTGAATATAAACTCTCCAAATTCTTCTATAGAATTCAAATTACTTTTCTTATTACACTTCGACCATACATGCAATATAAAACAAAAAACAACTCCCTAGATTTCGTTTTTTGTCAGAGCTGGCCACACATCAAGATTTAATTCCTTGCCTTTTGGCTATATTCTTGACTACAAGATAATTGTACAAAAAGGCCATCAATGATCTGAAAAACATAAATTAAAGCCCACGGACAAAACTTTTGATTTCTTGATATCATGATACACTGACATTTTCAATTTAAAGTGAAAAATCATTAAACCACCTCTGCCTTTCATGTGTTGGCATCAGAGTAGACATTAAACATGGCCTTCTACCCTATGCTTGCAGCAAACTTAATCACAGACAGCAATGACAGTTCCCGAAATGAACAAGAAAATGGCTTCCAGTTCGACAAGAAAGAGAAAGAAAGTTTGGTAAAGAGATGAAACTATCTTTTGTAGCCATCATTAAAATTGGGGATTGTATCATTTTCATAAGGAACTATGTCTTAAAAGTTTACTTAATATAGGTTTCTCATAAAATCAAATCATTAAAATGCTAAATCCGCTACTCATGAATGAAATGAAATGTCATCTAGCTTAGTAAAGTTATTAAAAATAATTGAAACGCTGTCAGAAATACATAATCAAATGAAGAAACAACAAAATAATTTATTGATTGTGTACATTCATCTAACTAGTTCTTGTATTAGCAATTTGTTAACTTTTAACTAGTTAAGATCAAGCTTACTTTATAGCTTTCAACTACTCTTGTAGTCTTCATCAGTCACAGTAGTCGAAGCATAATCTTAACAAGTTAAAAGTTAAGAAAATTGTCAAAAAAAATAATATCTGCAATTTCTGATCTAAAGAAATTAAAGCAGATAAATCAACATATTTGTCACTTGGCCTACAGTTTCACCTTTTACAGATAAGTAAAGTAAATCAGGTTCAACTGAAGGGCAACAGTTTCTCTCCCATCTTTGATTGCTGGGGCACACACTAATTTTATCTTGCCAATAACTTAAAAGTTCATTATCCAATTCCCCACTTGTCTCCAGAAAAGATTGCTATGGTTTGACAAAATGAAGATAGAAAAAAGACAGATTCAGTTTGGACTTTGATTGAAGTCAAAGCCACTGATTCACAATTGATAATGTAATTGGAAAAAGTTTGGCAAAAAGTCTCAGATTAATGAGAAGAAAAAATATGTGAAAAAACAACTCAGGTGAAAAGGAGACAAATTGCAATGGGGTTATTTTGAGATGGTGTAGTCTGGTGTTATCATTTCTTTGATGGGGCCATGTATGATCCAGGGCACACTATGATGACATCCCCTTAGTCCAGGGTAACTCTACAGAGCAGATGTTGAATCTGAATAGTTGTAATTATTTTTAATCAATTTAGCACTTCTGATGAATGATTTCAAGGCATAAAGCTATAGTTTAAACGAATGATCTTTTTTGAGTAATAAGTTAAACTTTTGACCACTTGAAATATTTGCTTACTTCCTCAAAATAATCAGTAAAATTTAAGGCTCTTGTAAAAATAAACAATATTTCAACCAGTCAAAAGTTTAACCTATATCATTCATTTATGAAATATTGGTTTAATAGATGGATCCACATACATAAAATGTAGTGTAGAAAATCTGAGTAGTTGAAATCTTTTTGATATGCCCAAGGAACAACTTTGATGAAAAAAACTTTTTGGGATCTTCCTTATTCAGCAAAGATAGGTACTGTCTATGACAACAAATCCATTACATTTTTTAATTATTCCATTATAGCCAATCAAATTCCTTTCAAACAACCTGTTATTTTCATTTCAAGAACGTTGTATTTGGGAAAGTGGGTTTGGTTCTGACAGAGTGGTAATGATTTCTTGATTGGTAAGGGCGGGCTATTGGTCTGTTAATCAATAAACAAGATGACCTTTTTTGGTATGTCTGTTGACCTTGAGGAGGGTCTCATGACATTGGAAATGACAATATCATTACAGAACTGCCATCACCACAAAGACATAAGACACAATCAATAAGAAGAGATGATTTACCGCCCAGAACAAATCTAAAGATATTAGATCCTCTAAATCCGATACAGGTTCTTGGAGAAAATATAACCTAACAGTAAACCTTTCAGAGTTTTTTTTTTACAAGGCATGATAGAATTACACATACAGCTAATATCAAAGCCCACGTTTCTTGATAACAAAAAGGTTTTTAAGACATACAAGGGAATTCAATTTAACTAATACTAGCTTGACTAAGGCTTCCACATTTATCATATAAGCTATAATGGTTTGCTTCCAATAGTGGCCTTATCTAATTGTACACACACACAAACGGAAAAAACAACAAACTCAAAAAGTCAGCAGTGAGAGGTCTGCAATAGAATCCTGATAATGATCTGTTTTAATGTCACATCCATTCTCCACTGGTAAAGATCTTGATTATCATGTTAAAAAGCTAAGTCTCTTTTGGCTAATATGATTAATCTGGAGTCAATTAACTAGCCTTAAGAATGCCAAATTTGTCATGGCATAGATCCATTGAAAAAACACTAGACAACGAGACCATGAGAAGCCAAAAGACCACTTAAGCACGTAGGTGATAAAATTGGATAATTGAAAACATAGAAAAGGTCGTGTTTGTAAGCACAGTGGGACATAACCTATTAGGATATCTTAAAAAGAACTTGGAGAAAAAAAGGAAAACTTAAAAGGGTTTGTGATGAAGGCTGATTAAAACTGCTGCAGCTTGGGAACTAATAAGATAACATAACAATAGGACACAGGATCTTTATTTGTCTCTTTTATGGCTTACTTGGGAGTTAAAGTTTCTATGTTAGGACAAGCCATGGTGCCTATATACACCCCTACAGACAACCAACTCTAAGTTATCATCACACTATACTGAGTACATAAGAATATGCTCAGCCTGAAGTCATCAATTGACAGTTTTCTGTATGGGTGTATTAGTGCTGTTAGAAAAATTGTGTTGTTTGTGATATTTAGTGGTAAAATTGTATCAAGTGTAGTGGTGCCAATGAAAAGTAGTGTTGCTCTTTTTTTGATTTGTGAAGATTTTATGAAAATCCATCAATTAGTGGCTGAGATATTTTTTTGACAAATATAGGCAATTTCAGCTTTTTTAAATTAAAAAAAATTAAAATTCTCAAAACAATGTAGAAAATATTTGAGCTATCACAAAAATCTAATTGTATCACCCAATATCAAAAAATAATTGAAAATAACTGGCAACGGTCCCCTTTAGCTAAAACATTTATGGTTCCATTCATATTTCAGTGACCAAAGCCTCTAGGACAGGTCAAAACGTCATGAGGAAGGTAATCTTCTTCTAAAGTTTGTTCCAACGTTGAATAATTTATCAAACCATTAAGACTATATTACTCCTATTTATTACTGATAATACTAAACATCACCTTTTTTAAATTCTAACAGTGTAGGCTTGGCATTAAACAATGTAGCTTTTCCCTTGTAGTACTTTATAGATATTTTCATACCCCAAGTCATTCCTGTTAAGAATTCGATCAAAATGACGGTTACAAAAATGAAGATCTCCTGTCTCCTAACATTATTAAAATATTCTGACAATAAAAGAAACATGTTCCTTTACAATGGCTGTTAAATGGAATAAAAGATCAAAGAAAGCATTTTCTGAAAATGAGATTTCTATTGATGCTTCCTCCTGGGAGCCTTATCAGATTAGACTGTGTATCGATCTAAGGCAGTTTTTCACTGTATTTGGTGAAGGATCATCATCGTCATTGTTGCTGTTATAACGTTTTGCTTTTTCACAATTCCTGGATGTATTTGTTGGATTTGCAGTGGATATCCACACAAGACTATGAACTATTGAAGGAATGATATAAAATGTGGACCCATATCATAGATGTTCTTAGACTTAACATCAACTGTCACTAAACTGTCCAGCCAACAAAACAATGCAATTTTACTTTGCATGCCAGAAAAGAACTAAAAAAACTTACCTAGGAGCACCAAGAACCACTCTTGTCAGCAAACTTTACAAAGAGGCAAAATTGCTAGGTTAAAAACTATCATAAGAAACCAACTTGAACATTTTTAGAGTGATAGCGAGAAACAAATATGAGTGGAAAAATACTGTAGCAAAAATTGTTAATATAGTTGCAGAAGCAGCCCCATTATCATAGATTCTATACTATTGCTTGTTCAAGAACACAGATGAGAAAGGTGGAAAACGTGTCATTGTTTGTCTGAATAAATTAATTTCTACAGTCCAAGCCAATTCTTATAACTTTTTTGGTTCTTTTCTTAATTCAATTTTGACCTAATTAAGTTTCCTATGTTAATTTCCTGTTGCTGCATCATGCATTGGCTTTTAGCCTACATGGTGTGGTTAAGAGCGCACTAACAGTGCCACCATACAAAAAAAAGGTCACTTTGTGATTCCTTGCTATGGCCTAGATTGCTACCCAATATGTCTACATGTTGCTGTCTCCAGGAACTAATCTATTGAAATAGTATTAAGTGTCACTGAGATGAGTCCAAAAAGAAATTAGATTAGGAAGCAGATGTGGAGCCAGAGATAATCAGGATACAATGATATTGAATGGGGGGGGGGGGGGTACAGATTCATGTTTGTATGGAGATGTAAGGTGCTACTCATAACAGCATAAGCAAAATTGTACTCAAATATTTGCCAAACTGGTGTATGATAGCATTACATAGTGCAATTGTTAAAAAATGAAAATATAAATCTATGACCATGCCCCCTCAAACTAGTTGGTCATTTGGAAGGAAATAAGTTAGAGCAATATGAACCTCATTTATATTCAACAACAGACCCAAAACCACAGAGGAGGCAAAAGAAGAATTTACATTTCAGACCACCATTTAGAGTTACTTTGCAGTGGCCAGGAGTATCTCAAAGAAGCACAGGACAGGGAGGGATGGAGAGGGACTTTTAGAAAAGTTATGTGTTAAAATGTGTGAAGAACTGTCTGCTGCTGATGATGCATACCATTTGCAACAAGAATTCAAAAAATCCTTAGTGCTATACATTGCACCATGCAGCTTCTCACATTCCCATGGCATCAAAAGTCAATGCTGACAAAATGTCAAAGAAATAAAGAACAACCATCTCCCTTACTTCCTTTCAGTTTGTATTTGACCTTTGAAGTTTTTTTTACAAAATAAGGCATATGTGTTAATCAGGTGACTACACAATTAATAAAGGTTACAGCAGTTTTTTTACCATGATATAACAACCCCATTATTGCAACTCTTACCTATCACCAAAGAACACCTTCCAATGTTTTAAAGGAACTTAACAACTCACATCAAAAACCTTTTTTCTGAATTAAATGGAAAAACTGCTCCATCGCTTTTAACCTGTACATTCAAAGCTCAAAGAAAACCTTGATTGAATTTGATGTGAAAACACAGGGATCAAAGAGACAAATAGACTGATTTGACTCGTCTCTTAATCAAAGACAACTCAAGGTCAAACAGTACAGGAAGTTGATGAAAAACATCAAGAAGGGTATTTTTCTTTGAGTTCATTTGTATTCTTAAGAGGGGATGGGGTCTAATTGCTTTTTTTGATATGCATGAACATATGTCCCAAATTGTCGTTAAGAATAAAGCTATTAAGTTTGATATTACTCAAATTTCTCTGCACTTGATTTAACATATTAAAATAACACCAAAATAAGTGAAAATTCAACATTTTTAAAGAAATAGTGCAAAGAAAGATGGAGAGAATTCTAGGACTTTTTTCAAAACTTTCATTAGGACAGACATAATGGCAGTTGCCCTTTACAAAGTCTTATAAGGTGAGATTAAAGGTTAAACTGTATCCTTACCAAGCAGTTATTTCTTTTAAGGACAAGGACTAAGATTTCTGTAGTGTTTTTACTTACACCATAATTCCAAATATATTGATATATCGTCATCAATTAATTAGTTAAAACAACTGTATAGTAAAGTAGACAAGAGATTAAAAGGTGACCTTTTACGAAACTTTTACAGTCTTTTTAAGAAAATAAAGAAGGTTTTTTTTCAAAATTTTGGTGACGGTAGGCATACTTGTATGAGAGGAATGGGCTCAAAATAATGACAGTCAGATAGGTATGCAAAACCAGTAGAGGGTGCTGTTTGTTATCCAAAATTGGGATATACATGTACACATGTGGAAGAGAGGGTGATTGAATCACTAGGAAATAAAATTCAAAAATTAAACCATTGTTGAGTGGCAGAGAGAGGAAACTTCATTGTGTTGCGGGGGGGTGGGGGGGGGGGGAGGACAATGGTCTGCTATTACTTTGTGCCAATTCCTCTCATTTGCACCTATCGCTTTACGCCTTACAGTTGATGAATCAGTCATTACTTAATGAGGGGTACACCTTAGGGTGAGAGTGATTCTATTGAAGGTAGTCATTATTTATGCTATGGTGAATCCTACTATACTAGACCCAAGGCCTGTCAACCAGCATTGATGATCTTGAACAATGTTAACACAGATACATCTAGACAGTTCAAAAGGCGAAGTGTCTATAGGTTGTGCCTACACCAAAAATTTATGTTCATTGGTTTCACATTGGTTTGTTTTGGGGACCTGGGATTTCTGGATTTTACAATATAATCATCTCCTGTTTCATCACATTAAAATGTTGATTATGATAGTATCATAAGAACGTCTGCACATTATCATTTTCATCATCCCTGCATGTGTAATTCAAATTATTTTTGTTTTTTGTAAGTGTTATTATTATCACTGCCTTGTTGATTTCATATTTTTTTTGCTAAGGTTACTTTCACTACCAAATGCTCATCTATCAAATTATCTTTCATCTCTTTCAGGAAAAAAACACTTCTGCAAATTGGTGCAGAAATGGGTCTTGCTAGAGGGACAAAAATCATATTTCAGAAATGTTAGTATAATCATTAAGCCAAGTAACCGCCATAAGGGATGTCAGACTAATAATGCGATGCAATGCCAACGGCAAAAACCTGTAATTGGTAGCTCATACAAGAGACCCACTATACACAGTACAACTCATACTTTTTATAAATAGCTTATCCCCCCCCCCCCCAAACAACTTTTGTGATTGCTATTTTTTTTATGTTGTTGATGTATTCAGTAAAAATATAATTTTCTAATATTTTTTCTTTTGTTTAGTATATTTGCTTAAGCATTCAAAATTGATGCGGAGACTGGTTGAATGAAATGGATGAATGAATAAATGAATGAGTGAATGAATGAATGAATGAATGAATGAATGAATGAATGAATGAATGAACAGATGGATGGATGGATGGATGGATGAATGAAAGGAAAAATGAATTAATTAATGCACTAATGGATGAATAAATTAATGAATTAATGTATATATAAATGGATGAATGAATGAATGGATTAATGACTAGATGGGTGCATGAATGAATGAACGAATAAATGAATGAATGAATGAATGATTAGAAAGATGAATGATAGGGTAAATGAGGAAATAAATAACGGAATAAATAGATGAATGAATATAATGGATGAGTGCACATGTAAATGTATCAAGTATCTACCACATGGACAATTCCCTCATCCTTTCAAAATACAGAAACACTTTCCTTAACATATAGAACTGTCTCAATTCATTTTGAATGAAATAACCCTAATACTTAAACCCAGAAGTATTTCAATTCCTCAATAAATTACTTTCAACCACAGCCAATTTCTATTTTCTCCCTTTTTCAAAACCATTAAAAAAAATCAAACCTCTATAGCAGGTGCGTGGTTAAATGAGAAATTGATTTGATACTCTACAAAATAAAAATACCTGCAGGTAGAATGAGAAACCTATCACAGTAATCACAGTCCAATTATTTTGTAAAGTGATCAAATAATTGAATATCACAGGGAGGATTAAGAGTGACACCTATCATCCACTGATCGCATTTTTCTCTGGAATTTTCTGACAATAACTCGAGATTTACAGTGGGAATTTCTTTTAGACCATATCTTTTGAAACCTGTATTGTTTCTTGTAAGACTTCATATAAATAATAGATACTAGCATGTAGCATTATATTATATATACTGATTCAAAGATCTTTGCCTTATAGTTTTATGATAATTAAATTCTGGAATATTTTGATTATTTTCTTGAAATTTTGTTCAAAAGAGAGTTGAAAAATGCAAGACAATATAGCACTAATATCTTAATTTTACACTGAAGAAATTTATTTTTGAGCAACTAATTACTATAACACAACAAAAAATAAATAGATAAATCTTCCAATCCTATCTTATTTTCATGCATACTACTTTGGAAAGTTTCACCATTGCAGATATGATCATCATCCAATAAAGTTGTATACAAGGTTGCTCCAAGGCATCTGTTGGCCTTGGTGTCAATGTATCTATTTGTAAAATCCTTCCCTCACTGATGAAGGAAAACAGTTCAGGATTATCCAAAACAGGATAAAGCAATCCATCATGTGAGTTATTACCTCAAGTAGACACTGAAATATTGGCTCATAATCACTTTCCAAATATTGAATCTGGTTTTACTTGTTACATTAAATGTCTGAAATATTATGTCAAAATATTGACTGAGTGACTAGACTGTCAAATTGATAATGAATTTGAAGGATGGTGTGTTAAACTTCCATCATAATTCTGAGAGGTTACAGATGGTTAAGCGTATGGAGCTAATATTATAAAGGAAAAGACGAAGTATTCACTATTGCTCTTAGGGATTTCATATAATCAACATTTCAACTAGAACTTTGAATGGTATTTTTTTCAATTATTTATATATATATATAAAGGTATTTTATTAATCTGCATTATTTGATTGTATTGATTTTACTCTGGAGCTAATAAAAATCTAAATTTATACTTGTATCTCAAATATAACATTATCACTTGCACCATTCATTGTTTGTCCTTCGCTTTCGAAGATGACTATGAATTCAATCAAATTCAGTTATTGATTTTTGATTGAAGCCATG
>JAVSBT010449203.1:0-10103 GCA_033118115.1 Pharyngocirrus eroticus
TTGAAGAACCCAGACTCCTAACTATACATTGCACCATGGCAAATTATAAATTTCAAGGCCTGACTAGTGATTTTTTTCAATCAATATAATTGTCAAGTGAATTAACCATATAATATTGATATGAAATTAAAAACTAAAAGTCCTTTATTTTCTTTCATGTCAATTCTTTATTAGACAAACCTTGACCTACCAAGGGAAGGAAAAACTTCTCCATAGTCAGAGATTTATACATGTAGAAGATTTAATAACTATGAACATTTCAAATCAATTTCATATTTAGAAATAAAAAAAACCAAAGGATTGATTCATCTATTATCTTACACCCTTTATTTTCTTTACACAAATCAAACTTATTGATAAAATGATGACTCTAATTTACATTGATTTGTTTTCTTGTAAAGAGGTCAAAGTCTGACCTATCAGACATTTTATTACATCTCAGATTTAGGTCATTAGTACAAAATAAAATAAAGGAATCCTTTTATGTCCTATCTTGAAGAAACAATACAGTGAAATATGCAAACATATGAAATAGAATTCTTTTTGGAGGATTTCACTTCTTTAGTATATAAAAATTGAGACTAACATGTATACAAAAAAAAAATTGCAGACCTTTCCAGCCCTATTGTTTTTAAAAGTGCGCTGTCAAGTTCGTTCTTTGAAAGATAACTCTAAAAACCACCATTTTTTTTATGTAGTTCTTTTGATATCAAAGCATAAAAATCCCATTAGCACGTACTTAAGGTTAATGTTTTGTAACATAATTACTATGAAATTCAATGCACTGTATTAATAAATGACCAATAAACGTCACCCTCATGCTTTATTTCAACTTGACAAAAAATCCCTATATTTTCCGTGTACATTTCTTTGGAAAATGTATTGGAAGACAAGAGGTTTCATGTTAAAGTCAAAAAGAAGCCATCATTACATGCTAATAAAAAACAAAGAGGAGATTTTTTGATGTGCGGAAAATCCATCAACTTAAGGTTATAAAGAACATTATAAATGATTAAAGCTGGAATTCATATGAGTGCACAAAGTTATCTGATTATGAATGGACAAGCAATAATGAGAGGACTGTTTAAAAATCTAAAGAGAAGAAGAACAATGGATAAGTTATACCCAGCACAGACCAGGATTAAAAAAGGATTTATTTTATGTTTTTTTCCCAAAGTAACTGTTCCAAATTAACAAAGCTATAATTATGTCTGTTCCCATATGTTTCTCTCTATATAGCCAGGTTTTTGACAGTATTCCCCGGTAACATGTGACGAATAAACATTGTCACTTTGTAACAGGTGTACCCTTCTTGTTAGTCAATGATTATAACTTACCACAATAGAGATTGTCGATATCAGACCACTGTCCAGACGATCCACAAGTGATGGTGTCTATTGGTGATGCAACGAAAGGATATGAACATTCTAATGAAAGAGCCTCTCCATAAGTGGTTAATGCAAGGGCAGGGGCCCAATTACCAAATGCAGGTTCAACTGGTTGGCCGCAGTCAATCACTTGAAAATGTAGGCAAAAATATAAGAATCATTAAGATAGGAGTTAATTTAGATTTCAACAGACAGCTATAGAATAGCCTTTCAGATTGAATGTTGAAAATGTTTCTGCCCACTTTTCATGATCATCATTATTGTCATTATTGATATTATCATCATTATTATTGTTATTATTATTGTTTTCAGTATTATTGTTTTTATTGTTTTTGATATTAATATTATCATCATTCTAATTCAGAATAATTAAATATTCAAACCCCTTTACAATATTTTGATAAAAAAATGATAATAACATAATTTCAAGATTCCTGCCATAAACAGACTACAAAATAGCAATTTACAGGATAGTCACTCACATATTTCACAATCCTTTCCTTCAAATCCAACTTGACACTGGCAGTTGTAGTCATTCATGGTGTCAAAACAAGCTATACTACTAGCTACCATACATGGGGCAGGGGTACAGCTATCGTACCCTGCAATTTAAAATGAACAGAATCTTTAATGGACTAATTTTAATATAACAAGAGATATACAAGTAGATATTCTTATCAAAGTCAATCTTATTTTGCAGCTTTTTCTACAATTTATATCATAATAATGATTATTGTAAAACAGTCAGTATTACTATTATTAATTACACCAAACAAAAATAATATAGTCCAAATACAGAGAGTTGCATTTTAGTTTTATCAGATAATAGCTACTAAAACTAAAATGCTATTGACCTATTGAAGATCAGTGTTCTGAAGATAACATTGTAAGATTGTTGAAAATTTAACGACATGTAATTATCTTGAAAAATAAATCAAGCAACATGATTTTCGGAGCTATTGTTCAACTATAAGATTTTACCAAATGATCAAACACCAACTCACCATCATCTAGACAGGCATTGTCCAATGAAATGGTAGAATCTCCATACACTGTATCTGCTATTGTTTTGTTAAACGCTGTCAGGAAGGATTTCAATACAGTCATTATATTATGATATCATTTGTGCAGGTAGTTGTTCCCTCCCACTAACTCATATTACAACTGTTATGTCAGCCATGGGAAACGAGAAACATTTATTTAATAAGACAGGAATATTTTATCTTTTTGATGAATTACCCCAAATCAATTCTGGCCATATAATGCCACAAAAGTCATTTTAAGATATGTTAGATCAACAGCTTTCACATTATTATTTCTACTATGGCAGGTAAAATAATCATATAATTATGTATTTCAAATTTGATACCTTCAAATTCAATCACAAATTGACGTGACATACTTAGAAGGGTCATGTATAGTAAGATTTTAAATATACCAAACAAGGTGTTTTAACACTTAGGGTGAGTAAAATGATTTTCCACAAATGGAATTAGTTTTCATGTGTTTTATCCTCTAAGGAAATATAAAAAAAATGATATTTAAAAAATCTCTATGGGAATTAAACATGGACAATCTGGTCAAAACATGATTTAAAATAGCAATCAAAGCAATTTCAAAACCTTTTATAAAAATAACAATCATGTTTGAAATATTTTGACTCTTAAACGTATCCTTATTCTGTCCGGGTCACTGATTTCAGTTGTTTGTTTTATTATGTTCGTGGTCTGTAAAAATAAATTGTTGGCTATGTTTTGGTCAAATAGATAATCTCCTCACCTACAATATTATATACCTTTGATGTTCATATCTGTATAATGTTCTATAATTGTGATGATGATAAATGATTGTTTTTGTGGGGGTTTAAATGCATGCGTGTGTGTTCATATAGAGATTCAACCAAAGGCACTTCAAAATGTGGATTATAAAACCAATGAAGAAATTATACCTAGCATACAGGCAGCTCCATTAGCTCTGATTCCATTATTATTGCTACAACAAGGACAGTCCATCCACCTTCCATCACTGAACATCCTCACACAGTCTTCATCATAGCCAGCACCAAAAGCAACATTATTAGGCTGACCTAGGGTAAATATTAGAAAGCAGCAATTTGCGATCAAATGACGAACATTATAATATAATAGTGCTATTCAAAATAGTGAAATTTCTTGAGAATGAAAATTGGAACAGGGAAGATTATCTTTCAGTTGCTTTGATTTTCTTTGATTTTGGTGAATGTTATTCACCGAGGATACCACATAAAAGTCTGTGACTTATTACCAATGTGGTCCTTCCTTTTGAGATGAGATACCGTCACTGTCGCTAACGCAGCTACGTGCTACAACTGATAGACAAGCAATAACACCCCAAATTTATTAAAGATCCATACAAATAAA
The DNA here is from genome assembly GCA_033118115.1 of Pharyngocirrus eroticus. Taxonomy (NCBI): domain Eukaryota; kingdom Metazoa; phylum Annelida; class Polychaeta; family Saccocirridae; genus Pharyngocirrus; species Pharyngocirrus eroticus. The sequence continues at coordinate 3,788 of JAVSBT010449203.1, forward strand.
ATTTTGATAACTGATCATATTCCTAGAGAATAACTAGGAACTTGTCATTTTTTTTAAATTAAAAGGGAAATGTCATTTTAATCTAAAAACCTTAATACTTTTATACCCTTCAAAGTGATACCATAGGAGAAATAAAATATTTATGTGACTAACCACTTTTCCAATCTGTAAATGGCACAGTGCTGCCATCTATACCAATGAATTCCCCTTCCTTTAGAATATCAGTGATACCAACATACAGTCCATTACCATAACCCTGAAACAAGTCAGAAACAGTCAATTTAAACAATATGAATTGAAAATCAAATTCTACAATTAATGTCATAATTCTAATACAAGAATTCATTCTCAAATATTTTGTTTCTTAGTGTCATAAACCTCTAAAAAGTGTACTTGATTGTGTTATTATTACTCTTAGTATAAAATCTGTGATCATTTCAATAGAAAAAAAGGAGGCCATTTTGGTCAGATAGTTTACATGCTTTGTTTTCAAGGCAAATGCCACCTTTCTGGTATCTATTGAACAATAGTATTACAATAAGAAGGAGAATATTGTGAAGAAAACGTATCTTGAATTTAATTTCCCTTTTAATCTTATAAAAAAATGACAATTAGAAAGCTTTTCCAACCTCATAGTAAGATCAAGCAATTTTGCCATTTTAAGACTTAAATAAACAAAGAAATAAGACCTGAACTGCAGAATTTCAAATATGTATCATATTCATCATCAGGGTATAAACCTATACTGCAGAAAATCAACAGAAAAAATCTGTTGACTTTGTGCGTTACTTCAACCCACGACCTTAGTGATACCAGCCCACTGCTAATAAGACTTATTGACTGCCTTTTTGAATCACTATGTAGAATTTGTATGAACAAATTTCGGTCTAATAAGTTCTATTTTTCATTTCTGATGTTTAAGGGGGGTGAGCCATTCGACAAACTGAACCTCCATATGGGGCCTTCTATTAGTTGCTCAGTGTCATGATGTCATGATAATTGCATGCAACCGTGAGCAAGGTTAATATTGCTTTTCTTCCTAGGACAAAAGGTTCCATTTTGCTGTCCTTTAGATACAAAGAATAGTAAAACCTAACTTACTGCTGCTTCATTCGTTATATACATCTTTACATTAGCACTAGTGATAGTAGCCAAGTCACCCCCAATGGCTTGACACTCCTGCCTCCCATGTAGTGTGCTGTCATAGGTGGGATTATTGGGTGGAAATATGGCTGTATAGCAGTTGTCATCAACCTTCTCCCAAGGATTTGGACAGGCTTACCAAAAAGATAAAAAGAAAATCACTATTCCTGTGTACATAATTATGTATCTTTGAATGTCATTTGCAAAAATATCCGCCAGGGGTCAACTTAAGGATATGTTTGCGCTGTCCTAGACACATATGTAGCAAAAATATGTGTAGGAGAAACAATCAATTGTCCTGTATGGACCCCCAACAGTCAGAATCTAGGGGTTCACCTAAAACATTTGTTGGTCCCAGACTAGTAGGCATACATTCATGTTGATCCCTGTTTGATTTTCACTGATTGCATTCACTTATATAATAAGGATATTCTGACTATAAATATGGAAAGGGTATAATTACCACACATTAGGGTGTTTGTCCATATACCATCTGATTGACAGGCCACTGTAGAAGAAGGCATGGGTACAAATGGGTCATCACATCCAAGAGTCAATTTATTACCAACAGTTGTTATCACTGGAAATGTGGTCCACTGGCCATGGTCAGGAATGGATGGAATACCACAGTCTACATCTGAAGTATAAGGAAAGTGGTAACTACATGACCATATTTATCTGGTCATTATATTTGCCCCCACTAGTGAGGGGTAAATATCATAGAATGGCCTTGTCTATGTATCACAGGCTCTGCAGAACTGTTGATCCGCAATTGTCATCATGATAGAGGGAAAACTATGGATGAGATATTTGCATGAATTCAGGCCTTCACTAGTACACTTTTCAAAAAATAAAATATAAATGACATCCAGGGTATACTTTGAATGGAGAGTATATGAAGACATTTTTTCATAGTTTATATGCAAGAATATGATATCCATGTATTACCGGGTTTTTTTATACATACAATAGTATAAAATAAAAAGGATGAAAATGTAATTTTTAAGGTTTTGTTTTTTAACATTAACAATATTTCATCACTAATTGTGATATCTTGAAGTGATGAAGATATTATTGATATAAAAGAAACCAAACAACATGAAAATTATATTGTTTGAACCTTTCTTTATGCAAAATATAACATTGCTATCTGCATTGCAAAGAAAATTTGCCTTTTTCACATATTTTTAAGTGGATAAGGATATGAAAAAAAACACAATCTCAATTAAAAGATCTTCTTACTTTCACATGTCATCCCCGAGTACCCAGTGGTACAGATGCAAATAAATTGTCCCATCCCATCCATGCAGACTCCTGAATTCAAACAAGGTCCACTAATACAACTGTCGTCACCTGGAAATCAGAAAGTAACAGGATATCAAATTGATAGTCTGTAGAAGTTCTTGATTGCTCATTAGTCAAAAAGCTAAAAAATCAAAACAGGTACGGCAACTAAATAAGTATCAAAATTAATTAGCTATTATTTGCTGAAAGCTTAGAAATCGAAATTTGTATGTAATCAGAGTGAGAATTTCCAAATAAGAACGCCGACGATAATGATTGGTTACTTTTCTTTACGGAATTGTATCATTATATCATTACATTTAGGCCCAGGCCCACACCCAAGCCCATAGATTTTTCTGTGTAATGAACAAACAGCAAATAGATTGCTTTTTGACAGATAAGAAGATCAGGTGACTTCCTCAAATCTTTTCAGTGACTTAGAGTGTCTTTATATATATATTGTAAACAGGGATATCTATATACTCTCTTAGAAAAAATAGTGATGTTTAGTGTAGTCAGTGATAATTAGTGGTAACATGGTGTCAACACCAAATATTGTGCTGCCAATGCATCCCTAATGAGTGTTGCTCTTTATCATTAATAGTGTTGATTATAGGAAAATTGAAACACAAAAAAGTCATATTTCGACATTACTTAATTAATGTTGATGCCATTTTATCACTGTTTTCTCTAACAATGTAAGAACATGAAAATGAAAACATTTATATTGTGCCCGTTTCCATGTGTACTGCTCATGGGAGCAAATTAACAAAAATATTCTCTAAATAAAACTGTCTTTAGGTGTTTCTTAAAGGAATTCAGACATTTTTGATTCAAATGTTTTACTGCCGATATATTTTATGCTAGATTTTAGTTTCATGCAGGGTTTCATGCATGGTATTTGAATTGTATTTGATTTGAAGGAGTAGCCTACCTCCGTCAGAACATGCAGTTGTAAATGCTGTAGGGTAATCCATCCCAAATTGCGACACTGCGGCAGAAGTCGATGTTGTGGTATCTGTGAAGGAGGAAAGGATTAGTGTTACATGGTCCATAGTTACATCAATGATAGAAAGGAGCATGGTTATCTAGTAAAAAAAATTGTAATTGGGAAAATACATGTCTCAATGAAAGATTAATTGAATAAAATGGGGTAATTAATAAAAGAATAAAAGATGTCACGAAAAAAAATAGGGGATGAATGAATGTATAAATGAATGAATGAATGAATGGATGAATGAATGAATGAATGAATGAATGAATGAATGAATGAATGAATAAATGAATGAATGTATGTATGAAAGAATTAATCTATCAAATATTTAAAAAGTGCAGGATAATAAATGCAAAGGAGTGCAGTTTTTAAAGGGTCCTGTGTTTTGTTACCTTTCATACAAATGACCCCAGAGACTGTGATTCCATTGTTGTTGGAACAACATGGCATGTCCCACCATGCACCATTAGGAAACACTCTCACACAATCTTCATCGTAAGGGTTTCCAGCATTATTGGGCTGACCTTGAAAGTTGAAATAAGTCAAACAGTTATCTACTTTTGTTATATGGCTATGAACCAAAATGAGGGTCACATGGACAACCATCTATTTGATATATAGAAATTAATAAATTACTATATCTGAAGAGACAGTTCTTGTTCATGTGTTTCATGCTTCAGCGATTACTGAAAATTATGAAGATCGATGTTTATGAATATTTATGATACCTGTGACCTATATTCTTAAAAAGCCTTAGAAATATAACTCCCCGCTTAAACCCCCCCATAAACAACCAAAAATAGATGACCCCCCCCTCCCCCCTAAAAGAAACAACCTAAAAAAAACTACAACGAAAATGTTTTAGTGTTTAAAAAAGTAATAGAAACTTTGTGTAAAAATATCGACTTCTGGTCACTCTGGTCATTCTAGTGACTGTTGTTGCTGATGTTCTTATTCTTGTATTGTTGTTACATTGCCTTTAATGTTAAAACCATGTTTCATCCCACCCCATTTTAAAGAATGCTAGCTTATCATTACATCTTTCTCAGAAACATCAATATTTTACATGTAATTGTAAAACATATGAAAGCAATTAACACTAGTTTGCAAGTCTGCTATAGATTTTCAAAAACGACACCATAATAAACCTATGTCTGTGCCTTTTGCATCAGTTTTAGCACAACATTTACATGAATCTTAAGTCTCAAAAATTGCTTATGGAATTTCCTTCTCTTCCCTTTGATGTTTTTTATGGTCACTGACACTCATATTGTGTTTGAATACAACAAAGTAAAGATGTGTTATTCATAGGAGAAAATTCCAATGCTCTTGAAACACAGAACAAAGAACTTCTAACATACTTGAAGGCAGTGCCATCAATGATCACATTCAAAATGTTGAGTACAACAGCAGCTAAAAGCTGAGGTTTACAGTAAAATCACATGAACGTTTATATTTTTAAATAAATTTCAAAACTAGAGTGCATTTTGAATGCTAATTGGATTGATTTAGGTTTGTTTCCAGTTTGTAGGGGGAAACATTGATTAATTCCTTTTTGTTTCTGTCATTTTTGCTTATATATCATATTATATCATATTAGATGTTTTTACAGATTTTGTGTCCTAGTTTTTTGAGTGCATATGTTGAGAGCTTCTAATGTCTCAATGTCAGGTATATACATGTATAAGGCTATTATCCTCACGGCCTAGCTCCTTTGTATTTTCTCCAGGCTTTGGGACTGACCTTTTGTGAGGCCTGGATGCTAGACCTGGTAGGCAAACTCAAGAAACAAAATAAATGCCTTCTCATTGTTTTCACAATAATTAAACTATTCATGTTTCCTCTTAAGGGATACTGTGTCAAAAGTTTTTCCTTCTTACCTGAACCCCACTTGCCAGTGACTGGGTCTGACCCATCTAATCCTATGAAAGTCCCTTCAAGGTGAAAATCTGTCACTCCAATGGCCACACCATTCCCACCTATTGACTGTAAGCAAGTAATGTGAGAATATTTCACCGTTAAATAAGTTAGAACAAGAGTGTCATAATGTCATAGGTTTCGATGATGTGTTCAGAGGGTCGACCTTTCCCTTCCCTTTGATCCTGAGCTGGAATGCTTTTACATACTAATTTAGATTTTGAACCTATAATACTTATTTTTTCAGAGATTTACCTTTTTTTTCACTTTCAAACAGTCAAAATGTGAGGGCATATTTAATTCAACCATTTTTAAAATTAATGTACCACTATAGGACTTTGGAGCAACTAACCCATTTGTGTCTTATGATTTACATGAAAAACTGATTTCTACAAATACATAATTATATGATACAACATGGAAACTCACTGATGCAGCTGCTGTTACAAAGTCTGACACATCATTGTTAGGTACTGGTGCCAAATGAGCCCCTTGACTCACACAAGTTTGTGATGCAGCATGAGTACTGGGTTGAGCACCAGATATTGCCTTGTAACATTTCCCACTGACTGCAGTCCATCCTGGATCGCATGATTGTGCATTTCCTACGGGAATACAACATGATGATAAATGACTTAAACTTTTTGAATGAACTAGTATTTGAAAGAGTTTATTCAAAGGTTTCGATGATAATGATAACAATTATTATTTTGATAACAGTAATAATTAATAAGAGCAGGAATAGTAATTATAAAAATTGTAATAACAATGAATGTATTATTTTCTGGGGGTGCATAATAATAATTTTGATGATAACAAAAATAATGATATTAACAATGAGGATGATTAATGCATTATATTCTGAGAGTAAAAGCTTTATGATATAAATTGCTGATATTCAATGGGTCTTGATCACATGGGTTCGACAGAGCAGAGGACTAGGAGAAAAATTGTCTATGAAACATGTTAAATTATGTC
>JAVSBT010449214.1:4433-19832 GCA_033118115.1 Pharyngocirrus eroticus
CTCATTCTCATAAACTCATTGTAAATAAATTAATATAAGTTTATTAGAATGTATTTTGGTAAGAAATTATAGCAAAAATTCAAACAGGTTACTCATGTTTGATCATCTACAGACTGAAAAGGTGTGGTGCAAAAATTCTCCATATTAGTGCCTTGTCAGTGAATGAGTGAAAGTGAGTTCTTTTGTCTATGTCTTGTCTTTTACTAAAGCTGTATATGATAGCAGTGGTCTTGTTTCTCTTCACATCCCAATTTTATTTTCTGTTGATTTTTCTTAATCCAAAATTTGCCTTTTTTCCTACTAGTTACAAAGATGTTTTGATAGAGAGAAGATTTGCCATTTGATAAAAAGGATGCTAGTTTTGTTATTTCCCTTTTCTTGATGACTTTTGTAAGAAAAAAAACATCAGACAATTGTTAATTTTTTTCAAGTCTATGTAAAAGGACAACTTTCATTTCATAGTCATTCTTTTTTGTTGGAAATTTCAGGCTCCTGTCCTTCAAAGTTATTTTTGACTGCTTCAGTTTTTCAAAAATTCCATGACGACTTTTGTAAGAAATAAAACATCATACAAATTGTAAATTTTATTTTTTCCTTTGTAAGAAAGGATAATTTTTGTTTCATAGTCATTCTTTTTTGTTAGAAATTTCAGACTCCTGCCCCTCAAAGTTATTTTTCAAAGCTCCTATTATGAAAAAAATCCATGGCGTGATGAGTGTGTGCATAAAGATATATTTTTCCCAGTACCCTTGAATCAACACTTTATAAAAACCTGCATAGAGAACTCTTCTATAAATTCCAAATAATTTAACAAGATCTTGGGCCTGTTACAAGATTCATTATCTAGCTGGGTATTGCTATAAAAAGATGGGATCCTGCTCAAGTTGATAAATTTTTGCTGTTAATTAATCGCAATGATTTCTTTGATGGTTGGGTGGGGTAATAGAGTTCTTCTATTCTTGATGTTCTAAAATTGTAAAGAAACACAACAAATATCAGCATTGTTTAAGCATTGTCTAAAGGGAGGGGTGGGGGAAGAGAATTATTAATTGCGAAAAGAAAATATCATTTTGAAATAGAAAATGGAGTATTTCAATTTTCATCTGTGATCAAATTCAAGTGACTAGAAGTTTTTTCCTTAAAATAACACTTGAAATTTATCTAAGAAGTTAAACCATTTTGTCCTTCCTATCCTAAAATAGTACTCTCTGCAGGGATTTATAATTCATGTTGATATCAATAATACAATTTTACTCAAACCCTCTTTCACATTTGTTTCCTATTTAGGTCCAACCCCAGACCCTGAGGGTAGCAGTGATGTGACCCAAAAGTTTGGGTTTGACTCTCCTTTTCAAATGCGAGAGGAAGATACTTCCTGTTTAGGTGCTATGCAATTAAGACATGACTCTCATTTCACTCATTTAGCTGTAAGTCGTCACTCTCACGAAGAGGGCGGACAATTTATGGGTATACCTGATTATGTGGCTCCTGAGGAGAGCTGGTTAGTGACACCTCCATCTTGTTTTACAGCAGGCGGCTCTTCCCCTGAAAGAATGCAGACCAGTCCTTTAGAGAATTTACTTATTGAACACCCTAGTATGTCAGTGTATGGCCCTAGGGGTAGGCAAGACAGCTCAGGGGTGCATTCAGAAGCGTCTGAAGACGAAGATGAAAACACCCACCAACAACAACCCACAACACAGTCGTCTTCAAGGCTTAGCCACAGGTCAGGTCGACCTACTGTGGCTGCCGTAGAACAAGCTGTCATCCAGCAGCAACAGATGGCAGCAGCAAGGTCATCCCAGATCATTAAGCAGAAAAATGATTCAAGAAAAAATACTAAATCTATTATCCACCGCAGTAATAAAACAAGGGAGGTACACTCCAGAGGACGCCGCCCATATGCAAGAGACCATTTGAAACAGCCATCAAGAAAAGCAGGCTACAGAAAATGAACTAAAAACAAGAATTAGTAAATAAAAATTATAAAATAAACTAAGAGAAAAAACAAACAAAGAAGAAAACATGAAAAAAAGTATTAAAAAGTACTTTACTTGTTTGGAAAATGGAACTTTGGACTGCCCCTGGATCTTGAAATGAGAATATGGAAAAGGTTATGATCGCTAATGGACTTGCTCTTGTAGCAAATGTTGTTTCTTACAAATTGTAATTTAGAATTCTAAGATATTAAGAGTCTTTTATTTAATTGAGAGGATATATAGAACATAAACCTGCATGAAGGAATGTTCAGAAGAGAATTTATTGTAAATTGTACCCAGATTGTGTGAATGTAAGGATGTAACCTGTCACCAGGAGGCGCTCACTTAAAGTTTGAGAAGTTTGGATCCCAAAGAAATGGATGATAAGAATTCATTAATAGCTAATAGGAGGGCTTATTATAATTATGTATATAAATTGTGTGATTTTCAGACTTTTTCTTTTTGGGAGCGCCTCCAAGAGGTCATAGGTCAGCCTAGTTTTTGAGTGATAGTAAAAGTCATTTAATATACTAATGATATGACTAACTGACATCATGTACCTGCTATGTTCAAAATCATCAAATCAGAACTAATCATCTTACATGGCCAGTACTAGGATGAAAGACTATGATGTGCATTGTATAATAACTGAAATCAATAACAAATACAAAAATGATCAACTCAGGGTGCAACATGAATATTATAACTTAAAATGCAACTATTTTTTTCATGAATAACACCATATTGTAAATATATATCAAAGAACCAACACTGTTGCCATACAGAATATTACTGCTAAGGAAGAGAAAATGGTCTTCACAGAACTGAAGAATAAGAAATCAAAGAGAGGCTGTTAAAGTCAAAACTGAGGCTGTAACCCCCTGATGATGAATGTCAGTATTTGTAAAAGATCTCTTTGTGAATGAGTTAATCAGAGTCAAACTCTCAAAATGTGTACATGTGTAAAGTCATCATTCATGGCAAAGAATTCTGGGAAAATGCTAGCATTCCCATGACATCTGTTATTGAAACATCATTAAATTTTATCAACTTACAACTAAGCCACTTCATGTCCTAAAAGTTGTTGTTTTTACATTGTGGAATGTTAATGAGTGTAGTTTTAATTCAAGATTAGATTTTAGAAAATGGTCAAGGTTATCCAGCACTGTATTACCAAAAAAGACGATAACAAAAAAAAGTTAAAAAAATCAGATGTGATAGCTTACTTTCTGTGTGAGTTTGTTAAAAAAACACAAAAACTTACAATTTATTTTATTTATTTTTTATTCAGAATTTTAACATGTATTATTGGTGTCATTTTTTTTTATTGTTGCCAATATGTGGTGAACTATGATATTTTGCAAAATTGCAAGTGAGAATTAGATTTTGAGCAAAGACGTTTCTTTTCAATAAAAAAACATATGTCTTACTCAGAAGTGCATGTAGTTCTCAAATCTTTTATTGCGAAATACCTGTTTCCATCAATCACAAGTATGAAAAGGTTTTGTCATTTCGTGAAGTCTTGGTGAGGCTAACATTGAAAAACAACATTTTGATCATTCTAATTCAGGAGATACTTGCTAGTATACTTTTTAGTGGATTGGGGTTATCTTTTAAATCAACTATTATTTATTGTTGTGTTTCAGCAGATTTTAGAAGTGTGATTACAGATAAGCTATCAAGATAAAAACTTGAATTTTTTTGACATTGTTACATAAACTATACATTATATTGTATGAATGTTGTCCAGAGGGAAATTGAAATAATGCTTGATGTGGAATAGTGTATTGACGATAATTAGAGTCTTAACTTGAAAGTTTTTGTTAAACCTATTTTTATTTCAAAAAGGGTAAATTCAAGAAAATTGTGGATAGATCTATTTTATAGTATATAACACAGTCATAATGAAAACAAAAAAGGGTTGAATCAGAATGTTTATACCCAGCTACAAAATGTGTCATGTGGTATAATTATATAGGGTCAGTAGCCATGGCAATACCTGCAAAATATGTTCACTTGAAGTTGTAGCAATCTGCCTCTGCAATTGAAGGACTTTGAGGTTGAATTTCAGAATAATTTTCTGTCTAATTAGATGACATAAGTAAGCTTAATACCTCAGGCATTTTAATACTGATATACTACTCTCTGCTTATCCAATCGGGGCATAAACAATGTGTTTTCCCTTTTTGAAAAAAATTGGCTAATATTGCTGATAAATGCTGTTATCATTGTTGTCTGAATGAATTATTTTCTGAAATTCAATCCCATGTTCCTTTGTGCAACATCTATCAACTCCCTAAAGGTTGTCCACTAAATGTTTGTGCACTAAATGGCTAATGCAATGTACTTGTTCTTTTTGAAATATCATCTTTAAAAAGTAAACGGCATCATCAGTGTTATATTAAATCTCTTACATTAATAATGAAGATAATTTTTATTATGGTGTGTGTATATGTATATCAACTATGCAGCGATGGGAATATATTAGTCATACATTTTCTCAAATATTTATTAAACATTTAGCAGAGAAACAAAAAGTGCAAGTCAATGTTTTTGGACATGGGATAGCATTATAACTACCATAATATGTGTCTATGTACTTAGCAAATACAACAAGTCCTTGATGGTGCCAACATAACTAAACAGAAATATTTCACATAATGAATCAAATGATGAAATACTCGGTCATGAAAAAAAACTGCAGTCATCTAAATGAACAATAACATGAATAGAATGATATTGTTGTGAACATATGTCATCAATGATCTTATTGTTAGCAGCTTTGAGTATATCACATCATAAAAAGATCAAACATAAAAAAATATCTCAAAAGAAGTCATAGCTCCCACTTAATGACTGTGTTACCCTTTTTTCTTATGCTCTTTGCTTGGAGTAGTATGATCCTAGTTGTTAGTTTAATCAAGAATTGTGGAAATGTAGTGAAACAAGATTTTTTGTATTTATTTTTGTCAAGTTTTTCATCTCATTAAAGACAGCTAGCGCCACCTTTTATCCATTTCCTGTACTCATAACCACCCAGCACCTTCTACATCCCATATGAAGTTTCTAGAATGAATGGGTTCATTTTGATGCATGTGTGTAAGACTTGATCTGAGAAAAACGTGAAAAAAAATGAAATAAAATTTCAGTAATCATGTGTATAGTCTTAACTTTACATCCTTGTGTTTTCTTTTATTTGTTTCATCCACTTTTATTGCAAAAATATTTCAAATTATAGAAAATTGTGACGCTTGTATGATATCACTAAATTAGAGCCTTGTTTGATTTGATATTTTTTTATATATGACATGTATCAATGTTATCAACTTAAATCATTGTACTCCCACTGTCAAAAAAATGCCTACACAAGCGTATACATGTAGATCTTTTTGTAGTTCTAAAAACTGTTTTTAATTAATTTAATGATAATATAGCACCATAAAAATTTGTTCTATCATAACGGGGTGGATTGACTTTTTTCCTTAGAGGGACCGGCAAACAGAATTTTCCAGAAAATGGCTATTTGTAGTTCTAAAAACTGGTTTTAATAAATTTAATGATGGTATAGCACCATCATAATTTGTACTATTGTATCAGGGGTGGATTTACATTTTTTCTCGGAGGGACCTGCAAACATGATTATCAACATTCAAGTTATCTTATCTTATATACTTAAAATGGGGCAAAAACAGCCGGTCCCTCTGTCCCTAAAGTATATCATTCCCCATTATAGTCTAGAATATAACCTCAGGCAGTCTTTAAGCTTTGACATGCCTTGTTGGATATCAAGGAAGGGTTCAGGATAAATACAAAATGGAAGAAAAAAAGAGGAAGACAAAACTTCCTATTGCATTATATTTTAATTCAAAAGGAATCCTTATTAACAAAGAATAATACATGTTGTAAAATAATATTAATCATGATTATCAAAATAACCTCCATACCTTTATTCATAGTAACAATCTGACTTCAATATTGGCTTTTTTTAGCACCGTTTCATTCACCATGGATTGATATGTGTAGTAATTTGTTATGTAAAATTATTATAAAAATTATTCAACATTGATTGATATGTGTAGTAATTTGTTATGTAAAATTATTATAAAAATTATTCAACATTGATTGTCAACAAATACAATGTTTAATGATTAGCACCATTTAATGCAAATTCAAGAAAAATCAATATAATAGTAATCAAGTTATTAAATTAGTAGCACCAGTATGTTGAAAATCATACAAAATTTACAAAAATTACAAAATGACTAAACGATAGAATTGCAATTTTCCCCCCTATTTCCAAACTTTGATATTTCAGTTGGTTTCATTCATCATTCAGAAACCAAATATCTTGCAAACTTTGATCAAGCGGTCTGCAATTCCTAATTTCAAAGTCTATGCCTCTATAATGAGGGCAGTTTTGTTTGTATACAATTATTCCTACATTAATTACAATGCAAACTGTCCAATTATACAACATGAAACAATAGCAATTTCATCCCCCTAAAGGGTGAGCCACAGTATAATTACTAGGTTCAAAAACTTCATCACAGCTTTTTCTTTTCAATTAACATGATGAAAAATACTTCCAAATATGACAAAGATTGAAATTGATGTCCTTGATCTTCTGAAATAATATTACAAAGATAGTTTTTCAATAGAAATTCAAAATCTCCTTCATCTCTGTATATTTTCACAGAATAAATGTTATCATTTAGAAAAGTGTGGTTTATCATTTAAAAGATTTTAACACTTCTTATTAAGTCCAGCAAACAAACAATATCAATTATACATCTTTAGATCCAGCCACATACAATAACTAAACCATAATTTGAATAATAGGAGTGTCTGTTCAAAACAATTTTAAGTACAGAGCATTAAGTTTGAAATATAATAACACTTTGACCGAAAGTCTCTCTGAACAATGTGTATTTCAAAAACTTTGGAACAATCATTAATGGCTGATCATTCAACATCATCAAAGGTAGAAGTATAAATGCACAAAGACTAAATACCAATTTAAGAGAATATTAAACTATAAATTGATAACAATTCAAATTCTGTAAAAAGATCAACCTTAAAAAATATGTACAATTCTTTGATATGATTTACAATGTATGCAACTTGATTCAATAATACTTTGAGGTAAATATTTTAGAATGTGTTATTATGAACCATCTGGAATTCATTTCCTAATTATAAAAAATCAACCTTATATAAATTGTACAAATTTATGAGCAATCATCCACTGAAAATATATATAACTTGATTCAATAATACTTTCAAGATAATAGTACATACTTTTGACTGCGTTTTATGAACCCTGCAGGCTGTGGAATGTATTTCCTCTGGATTTGTAAGTAAAGTTACAATAAATTTATACCAAAGGATGCAAAAAAACAACCTGAACATATTTTTTATATCTTCAATCATATTGAAATGTTATCTATATTTTGCGAAAATCTCCTGTCTCCATCATGTATAATGACTATATAATTTCCAGTGTGGGGATGCATGTGACTCACATAATACAGTCTATCAATATCAGTGATGATATGAGAGGAAAGGTATGTTTACCCTCCTTGAGCTTCAATTGAAGAAAAATCTTCACTTGTTTCTTGTTCAGACTTTTCTTTTTCTTGTCTTCTTAATTTATTGACCTTATCCATAAAATAGGAGACCTTTGTGGGATCCAAATCATTGGAGAAATGTCCGTGAGTTTTGAGATGTGATCCAATGATAATTCCTGAAGCTGACATGTAGTCCTGTATGTTATCGGTAGTCACTCCTGATCCTACTAAAACTGGAATATCAACTGATTTTTGTACGTCTGGAAGAAAGATGAAAGAAAAAAATAGGTTCAAGCACTGGTAGGAGGTAAAATAATGCCCCTGAGAGAAGGTAAAATAATTACCCTAATATAACACTAATTGGATTTTGAGGGATTTCATCGAGGACTTTTAGTTTTACACACTCTTGTTAGATGGAATCAAAGCCAAAGGATATTTCAAGTGCTTTTTATGGAATCAAAATATACTTCAAGTGACTTCAAGTGCCCGTTCATTAAAATATCAAGTTTATTTCTATCAATTAACTATTCTAAAGTTTACCCTATCCCGTAATTCCCAAAGTAGATTTTCCATGTTCAAGCCCATGTTAAAAGTCCCATAATTATAAAATTATAAATTGCATTTTTTTTCACTTTTAAGAAAAAATCATTCTTATAACAGCGATACATTTCTAAATGGAACAGTGTCTGTTTCTTGAAAGTTTTTTTTAATTAAGCATTTTTAGGTGCTTTTTACATTGAAAAACCTTGGGGCTGTAATTATTGAATCTTCTAAACTATACAGTAGACTGGTGACTATATGGATTCTTTTGATGCAAGTTTTCTATTGCATACTGTTAGAGTGTGTTCTTCTCTTTAACAACTCAAACATCATAAAGTAAGAAATTAACTCATTAACTTCTCAATCATCTTCAAAGTCACATAAATAGCCAGAACATTTATGAATGACCATGTTATTTTGTATACTTTTGAAAAGGCAAGTTTTCTTCGACTTTAATGGATAGTTATCACTGTGATAGCAGGAAATTATTCTACATAAATTATCAAAGCACAACATATTGGCCATGCTAGTGTATGTGTGGTTCACATAAATAGCCAGAACAGTCATGGGTGACAATGTTATTTTGTATCATCTATTCTTTCGAAAATACAGGTTTGATTAATACTTCATGAAAGTAGGAAATCAGGTTTCCACCTGAATCATCATAGCACCATATATGGGTACTGTTAGTGTATGTGTGGGTGGTTCATAAATTCTTACCTTCTACTTGAGTAGGGTCAGTGGTGGCACCTGTTGATATTCCTGTGACGATGAGTCCATCACTCATAAAGAGTTCTGCCGCATGTGCCGTCTCGGACAGACTGACATCACTTGTGATGGCATGTGAACTGAAGATCAAGGAACAATAGTGAAATATCTAACTGAATAGCATAAACAGTTTTGCTACCTAGCATCTTGCTAGGGTATCCCACATTCCCCCTCCTTTTTTTCAAACTTAAAAAGTTCATTATTCTCAACCCCAAGATAATCTGTGTACAACAAATAAAACCTATCAATTTTCTTACATATTGGCCTTTCAGAAGTTTGAATTTTAAGTTCAGCTTTATTGGTGGTGATCAATAGAATCAATACCCTCTTGGTGGTACAGGTATGGGGGGAGTAATAATTTTAAAAAAGTTAACTTGAAATGCTATTTAAAGGACTCTATGGATTTATTTACCAAACTTTAACAAAACTATAGTAGTCTTTCATGCGAAATCTTGTGAAGTTGATTTCTTCTATGAATTGTTAGGGAAACATAGACTATAATCAATATATCTTTTAGTAAACAAAAAAAGCCAATTATAAAATATTTGCCCCTACCAGTGTTTTTTCTTGATATCAGTAAATATCATGACATTATCTGCTCCAAGATTTTTCCTATATCTCACTAAATCTGCAGCACAGGAATTAATTGGTCCTTCATCACCCATATGACCAAAGACGAAACCTTCTGCACGGATGAAATTCAAATCTGTAACCGGAAAGCATTTAAATAAGTTCAAATGACATATCAAAATTTGATCTTGTATATAGAGAAGTTACAAAAGTAACAAATTTTGCATAAAATTATAACATTCAAACTCTCTGCATATAACAATTAAATCCTTTAACTTTATAATTCACCAAATTGTAGCATTACTTACTACTTCATTTAAATAAATTTGTATATGGTTAATTTGAATATCTTGCTGTCTGAATTTCTAATTAGGTGGCATTTAGCAGTAACTATTGCACTGGGATTAAGAAAGCATTAGATACACTGAATTTGAACTACAAATGCAAAATAAATATATGTATATACTATAAGGATAGACACATGTTAAGAAATCTAATCTGCTGTTCAAATAATCCCTATATCCCATTTTTATCCATACTGTTTAACTGACATTTTTTTAATCAAGTGACAGATCAATTTAATCTAGATTGTATGTTTAATCTAACACTTCAATATAACTACAGTTAACTGAAATGTTACCTAAAATTTTAATATTTTTTAAGAAGAATTAATCCAAGTACCTGCAGCATGAGCAATAGCCATTGCTTCTCTGTTTGCCGCTGCCAACACTTGTATTCCCATTGGAATACTGGGATGATTACTTCTGATAGCATTACAGACTACAGACATAGCAGCAGTGGTTTCTGGTCCCATTGTTGAAGGTAGGCACCATGGAATGTCAAGAGTATTTTCGATTAAAAGAGCATCCTGCAAAAAAAATATCAAATGAAAAGATTTAGAATATCAGAAGCTCATTGCGGGGAGCCTGATAGGGTTTGAAGTTTTGACTAACAGTCTCATTGATATTCATAAATAGTAATGAACCATACAAATATGCACACACCAAACATGTAAAGTTTTAAAAATAGTGTAAAAAAAAGTTGCAAAAATTTTACGTACTATTTTGAAATTATTTAACTTTTAAGAAACAACTAAAAGATAATTATGTTTAAATATTTCAGTTATATATTTTTGTTCTTTTCTCTTTTTAAAAATATATTTAATTGGGAAATGGGCTACCTAATCTTGCCAGCCTTAGAAGTTTTATAAATTATCATATTTAGGTAGAAATTGAGAGCTGTACCTGACTTTAGAATGTATGAGTGATATTGCAAGACTTACAAAATTTGCCTTTTTGTAGGCCTCTGCTTCTGAGCAAGCAACATCTATAATTTCCTGCATGTTATTTTGGTACTTTGGTGAACCTTAAAAGAAAGAAAAAACTTTCTATTTATAAGGGGGAAAAAAAGCAACATTACACTACAGACAATAGTATTACCTGATAGACAACAATAAAGTTGAAAATATGTACACACACGCAAGTACTTTGTAAACAAATAATTATATTTCTATCAAAATAATAATTATATCATTATCAAATTCATCTGTAAAATTATGCCAGAAATTTGATGAATTTCTTTGATATTATTTCCCAAAACCCTCCATGAGTCCATCCACATATTCTTTTCCAATCTTCAAAAACAATGGGAATAAAAGAAATTCAAAGTTATTGTTACACCTTCCTATATAGTATGAAGTGCTCAATTATCTTCTTTAACTGCTGACAGTTGACATTTTTATTGTTGTATAAGATTCAGTATGGTCCCATTCAAGCCATATTTCCCTAATGTAATATAGCATCAAGTTGACTGGTTGAACTCAGATTGCAATTGGTGCACAGTGTGTCGAATTGGTCTAAGGGGCCATGACAGTTTCATATTTTAACTGTATCTTCAAGTGTTCTAATGTGGTCACAACTTCTCCTCGAGTGTTGACATGGGGTTTTTAATTATAAAAAAAGGAGTTAATCAATGATGCTTAATATTGTACGAATCCATACACTATATCGTGAAGACCTGATATTATAGCAGTGACACAACAGATTCCACATATAACAGACAACAACTTAGGATATATTTTAGCCATTCATGTCAGCATCATGATAGCTCTACAAGGTGAGTCTAGACTAGCAGTACAATGATGTTTATAATTATATAGTCTAAATATGTAACAAAATCCAAAATTAATTTACTACCAACTTAGAGAAAGAACATTAAGAAACAAAAAATCATTAGAATATAGTGTAATTGGGAGGACATCTGATGATTCTAATTCTATACAATGTCATGCTTCAAGTTCAAATACACATCAATTGCTAATATTTGAGCGATAATACATAATTTCAAGTGGCGAAAACTAGCGTGTTTTATGAATTTGCATGAAAAAAGGTAGATGACATCTAAAAATATATTACCAGGAAGTGCACGAAGATGGATCATTCCGATTATGACAGAACGAGCCCTTCCAAAGAGCTGCGAGAAAGGTGTCATTTTAGTTTTTATGATAAAAATATTCGCCTGCTAGAAACTTTGCAGGAAGTACCAAATGTTTGTATTCATTAAAATAGGGTCAAATATAACCAATCAAATAACGAGATTGTGGGTCAATATGTAAATAGACTTCGTCACCTCCTCCGATGTTTCCAAGTTGTTTTCTTTGCATGAAATAAATGTGTTTTGTATTTTCTTTTTAATTTGAATGACGCTTAATATAATAACATATATAAAGTGAAAGATCATGTCTTCAAGATTACTTTGGTATGCAATGATAAAGGTGTTTTCTGTTGAAGTTAATGGTAATTTTGCTTTTGAAGCGAGGCCAGATATGTTTTGGCTTGTTTTGACATATACAAGCACGAACAAGTATCACATAGTTTATCGATTGGAATGCTCAGAATATTTTCTATGTTAATTTCTGTGTTATAAACATATCCTTTGATCTCATACGCCTATCCGTCAAGGAATGTTCACTTGTTACCACTGTACTACCAAGGAGATCACTGGATAGGTGAATGTAACCGAGTTTACTACTCGTGAGACAGTGGTGTACAATCTTTTTTGGAGTTTATTAATCGGATTATTTTTTCAAAAACTTTTTTCATTTGGTAAGTAAATGAATGTTTGGGCTAGATGTTGACAATTTTGGGATGATGATTAACCATGTTAAAATAAAGTTTCGCGGAAAAAATATCGAAATAACAATACAATCGCATGCGCAAAATTGATGCGCGGGACACCATTTGGCGGGAGTAGGAGTAGCTCAGTGAAAGAGGGGTACTGTCTTTACTGTCAAATTTTATTGTTTTGTCACAAATATAGTCATTAAATTACATATAGATGCGAAGAAAAACTATCTGTTTAGATCTCTAGGGATTCATTTGAAGGTTGGACGATGCACTGATTAATATTTGAGAAAAAAACATATGCGGTCGTGATTGACAAAAGGTACAAGTTAGGCTGGGCTTGTCACTTCCAAAAAGTATGAGAGTTACCAAAAATTACAACAAAATATTTTTGTTGAAAACGTTTTGCAATTGTCAAATTTATTTGAAAGTAGTCAAGAGTTGCATTCGATGTAACTCTTGATGTCTTAATAAGGCTGGATTTTTTAGCATTTTGGAGTGTGCAATATATTTTTGACTTGACGGTATATTCCGGCAGGTGTTACCTTTGAAAGGAATACAGCTTGGGTGAAGAGAATGCTTGCACGACTTGTTTCATTTTTGGATGACTTTATTTCTTTGACAGTTGTTTTATATATACTTTTTTCAACTTCTCTTTTATCCAGCAAGACGAAAAAGATATATTAAAAGAATGTCGAGAAAAAGGTAGGTGCCTCTTTTTCTTATTTTGACAGATTTTCTCTTTTTATCCAAAATTGACAATTTTGCCGCGAATATTGAGATCTGTCAAAGAGGGAAAATTATATTCATTTTTTATTTTTTTTAGTTCTCGGTTGCAGTCCAGGCAACGGAGGGAATCAACTGAAGAGGAGATTGTTGCTACTTTTGCTGGGAAAAGAAAAGCAGAAGAGGTAAGCAGGATTTTAGTTCTTTTCATAACAGAACTTTAGATTTCCTTCTAGGATGACATTTTCTGGGCTTTGTTATTCAACTTCGTTTCCTATCTACTATTGAATTTAAGTGTCTCCAACTTTTCTCTTGACAGGAATTGGAAAGGAGTATGGAAGTCAAAAAAAGAAGGCAACAGTTTCAAATAAAAGTAAGTTTTCCTATTTTTGTTGTTGATTGATTTGTGTATTTGAATGTGTATTGTGTTATATTGGCTCCTGGAAAAAAAGGGGGGGGGGGAATGTGTAAGAATTATTTCCAAGCTGATAGAGGAGTTTTTGGTATCTTTCTGGTGTAACGAATGGTGAAAGTTCACATGTATTGATTATCTTATAAAAGCCCTCAATCAAATCTAAAAACGAAACCGTAGCTTTTGGTTTTATTAGGGCAAGATGACATACCATAATATATAAAGAGTCATAGTTTTATTTATATTATCAAAAAAACCTTTGTTTTACAACAAAATGACAGATGATAGAGAATTTTGTTTATGAAGCAATTTCAATTTTCAAAGATGGATTTCATATTGTCATCTTAGTATGCTAGAATTGTCTGTCTCCTTTTGTATTTTCATTGAAATATGTCACCTGGGACTGTTTGAGGTATTGTTATTATGGAAGATGTATAAATTCTTAAATCTTCCTTCTTAAGTTTCTGAGTTCAATACAATTTGATTGCACTTATTTCCTTATGATTAAAAATGTTCTGCTTGTAGTATTGCTAATTAGTGATGTTACTATTATGAAGTGCATTGTTTATTCTTCCATTATGAAATATGATAAACAATTGGAGACATACAAGCTTATTCTATACTTTAAGCTGTAATCTGGGAATTATTAAAAATATGGAATTCAAAAGATTACAATAGATATCATTATGAAGTAGAATTTCTTATATCTATAGAGTCTCCCAAAATTGTTGTATTGGGTGCACTTGAGGTTGTTTGTTTACATGCAACATAGGCAAGTTTTTTTGTCTTCATGATGTTCAGTCAAAATGCTACGAAAGTACTAACTGATATTATTGACATTTTTAAAGCCGCCTAGCCTGTGTAAAAAGTTATGTATAGTTTAAAATTACTTGTAATATAGTGTAAAAAAATTGCCTTTGTATATAATGTACGAATGTCAGAGGGCCCCATGTAAGTAAGATAAGCATTGCTGAATGGGTTACCCTCTTTAGATAAAAAAATCAATACAATACAAAACAATACATTCTTATGAACAAAAATGAACAGGCTCCATTTTAGTTGTACCTTTTAATTGCTATGGCCATCAACTTAAGAGCTTAGAAAAACATTATTAATCCATGGATATTTATGTAATAACAACCAAACAAAGACATTCCCAAACTGTTACAAAGTTTTTATAACATAATGTCAATGAATTCTTGAATCATGTTGTTATCATGGTATCTTGAATTTGTAATGCAAATCATTTTAAATCTGTGGAAGTTGGGGATTGATTAAATCTTGCCTGACTTCCTGGTACTAAGATTTGATTACTCGTGGTCAGATTATAATATTGGAATTGATTAGCCCACTAAGACATTCAAAAACAAGAGGTAATTTTTAACTCACAGTTCTTACTTATTATGAACGAGACCTCCTGTCGTGACACCCCTTCAAAGGGTTTGGTTCAATGTGTCATTTACATTTACACAGTAATTTGTAAGAGAACCACAATATTTTTATTTAAACTGCTGTGGGGAAACAGTATTGTAATTACATTGGTTTTTTTTTCATATATTATATTACAAGATAATGGATTATATTGTATCGTTCTATGCAGGGGACCTTTATAACCAGATTGAGGTAATGGTATGAGTATTTCAGAAGGGAATAATTTAGTGACTCAAGGGTGATAGTTTTGATTACTGGTCACTCTCAGGGAATGAAACGAGTAG
>JAVSBT010449215.1:0-10103 GCA_033118115.1 Pharyngocirrus eroticus
AGAGAAACTAAAGGCAGTTTTGTGATCAGTGTAATGCACCTGATCATAATCAATCAAAAAATCCACTGAACTACAAAATAAGTCAAATTTTGTTGCGTAGTGTTATTCATCATGGCTCATGCACAGTCTAGAGTAAGCCTTATTTCCTAAGGGCTCGAAACAGTTTCGCATTATTGAGTTTGAAGCCCTAAAGCATTGGAGAAATCTTATCCAAATGATATATATTTAGAACCACAACTTTTTTTCTTGAGCAATTACCTAAAGAATAAATCGAAATATATTAATTTTCCCTAAAAAATATGCAAAAAAAATCCAAAAATCACAAATTTCTCACAAAAATTAAATCAACTCCTTCAATCTTTAAAATATCAAAATACAAAAACAATCTTTAACAATAATTAACATTGTTTTTGTATTTTGATATTTCAAAAATTGAAGGAGTTGATTCAAATTTTGTAAAATAAGTTTTTACTTTTTTGATTTCTTTAATATTTTGCCTAAAGGAAATTGACCTTTCATTGATAAACCAAAAATATAGACTTTAACTGGTCATAAATGTGTATTGAAAGTAGCAAATTAGCTCCAAACTTAATTGTTGGTAATGTAGCACACTAGTCTTTTTGAAACATGTTCATTTGAGGATTAGGATTAAATACTCCTGTTTAAAGCTAAAATAGGATTAAATACTAGTGTGCTATGTACATAACAGAGTTGAACCTGTTTTGCCACCTTAAGTAAAAGAACAAAAGACTTAGTAAGTATATACATGTGAGAACAAAAGTTAAACTTTGTACTGGTTAAAATTGTTTACATCAGAAAACTTTTCACTATCACTATAGTCATCTGTAGTACAACGTTAAACTTTTGTTTGCATATTGAAACACTGGTTAGAAGAATCTACCTGAATCTATATATACGTGGTGCTGAACATCAGTCTTCTGACATGGCACACCTCACTCTAGTTTTCCACTCATTTCTGTCTTTGGCACATTCAATAGCTTCATCCTCACTGACACCAAGATCTATAAGGTCTTTCTTATATTGTTCAAACCATGTATATTTCAGCCTGCCTACTGGTCTTTTCATAGGTTTTGAGATCATGCACATATTCATTCTCTGAAAAAGGTTAGGTGCATGAATGAAACACTGGTGTCATGTGTAATAAAATTTATAGAAGAGAAAAAATGAAAAAGGCATGAAGCGTTACCTATATATATACCATGTTAAGCCAATAAGGAAATGACTGGTGTTTGAAAAATGCAAACTGACTACAGTAAACTTTATTATGGGGATAGAACACCAATAATTCATAACTTTCCTCTATAGAGTAAGAGATCTTACCATTAATTTGCATGTCTTTACATATATTTCAGGGATTTTCTATCTTCCTGTAATGTGTGCAATAAACCTGTCTATACAACCAAGTGTTATACAAGAGAATGTAGAGGTCACACTGACATGCAATGGAACTGGGGCATCACCATTTGGATACTTCACTGAGGGTGAGGATAAAGCTTTCTGTGAGGTTAACAGATGGGAAAACTCTTGCAAGAATAGCACAGAGTGGACTATGCTAAATGATACAGTGAAACTCAAAAAAACAACTCTAAATCAAGAGGGGAGTTATAGGTGTAGGGTGTGGAAAGGCTGGGGGTGGAAGTACTCAGAATCTGTCAATTTGATGGTAAATGGTAAGTTGATATATTAAAGGCCATTGGGTTTTGGTTTCAAGGTTTTTCCAATGCATTCTTCATAGTAGCCTATTTCTATATCATTTATAGATACATAATTATATATATTTACAATGATAACAACTTAATTAATGGTATAAAAGTGTAAAATAATGTTCAAAGGTTTGTTTCACAAAATGCATTTCAGTGATACCTTCCCTTTCAATGAGTGGAATCAATGGTTCTATTGAAGAAGGAAGACAAGCCACCCTGATCTGCCAAGTTCCTAGATCTAAGCCTAGAGTGGTTATCCAGTGGTATTTGGGTGGGAATAAAGTCAATTTTACAACACATTATTCAACAAGGAATCCAAGTGATGGCAACAAGACTTTCAAGGTCATTAGTACTTACAACTTTACAGCTGATGTCACAAAACATCACAAAAAGGTCATTGAGTGCAGATTATTGAATTCAGCCACTATCAGTGATGATATAATTTTGGATATTTTGTGTAAGTAAGAAAGGATAAAAGTAAAGCCATACTTGAGCCATTAAGGCTAGGACTGGCTCGATAAACCGGTAAATCGGATTTTACCGGTTCTTTGTTCCGATACGGTTATTACGATACGATGTCCAGATATCGGGATATTTTTTTACATAAGAAATGCCTGCGTTTTAAAAATCAAATCAGCGTTTTTCACTCCAATATCCCAAAATTTGATACACGCATACACACCCTCACACCTAAACCTCTTTTTTACGTTTCAAGATCTCTCTTTAAACGCTACTTATACTTTGATTCAAGTTGATGCATTAGAGTGTTGTGCGCAATTGCACCAAACATTTATAGGTATTGCCATTACATCATTCAGTGCCAGCATCATATATTCCGTGAAGAATGAGACCAAAACATAGTGCCGCTTGGGAGCATTTTGAAGTTTGTGAGAAAAACAAAGCAAAGTGCAGACAATGTAACATGATTGTAAATTACAGTGGGGGGTACTAACTTGCATCACAGTTAAGACACAGAACATTGTCATATACATGTAACGGAAAAAAATGTAGCAAAGACATTTTCAGTCTATTTTCATATAGCCTTTAAGAGATCATTTGATACACTGTACTTGTAATGATTTGTTGATTAAAAAGCACATGGTAAAATGTTAGTAAAGGTTAAGTAGACACACAGTTTGGTTATTCTTTTGTCAAGATAATATCGTGATAAATCGGAATATCGCGATATCTACCAATCAATATATCGTATCGGATAATTCAAAACGATGTCCAGCCCTAATTAAGGCCCATCAGGCCAGTGCTCATCCCAGGTTTCTGTAGCACAAGCGACTGAGAGCTTGTACTCCCCCTGGACAGGATGCTAGTCTATCGCAGGTTACTTTCCCATAGTATTTCTGGTACCCATTTATCGTTTCCTGGGCATGGGTAAAGAAGGTAGATGTATATTAGGACTAAGTATTTTCCCCAAGGGCACAGACATGGGGCAAGGTGATTGAACCCTCAACCTTCTGATTTCTAGGTGCATGCTTTGTCACTGAGCCACCATGCTCCCTGTGATCATAAGAATGAATCTTACTATATATTACAGGCCCCCCAGATACTCCATCTACTGTATCAGTGATGTCCAATGTGACCTCTATTGCTTTGAGCGTTACCTGGAAACCTGGTTACCACGGTGGTGTACCTCCTCAAGTGTTTGTGATAGAATACAGAGAAAAGAACAGTGATGGAGACTTTGTATTGGAGAATGACAAGATTCCTGAAGACCTATCACAAGAATTGACTGTGTACACTATCTTTGGTTTGAATTCATCAACTGAATATGAATTCAGAATTTATGCAAGAAATGGAAAAAGTAATAGACCAGATGAAAGTGACAAACAAAGTGTGTTTGGGAATACAAGTGGTAAGCTTAGTAATTATTAATTTCTACATTACAGTAATTGTTTAAAAAAAAATTGTCAACTATTGAGCTCTAGTTCATAGTTATATTTTACATGTGGTATATGTACTATCATTTGAAACATTGACATTTATATTTAGGTAAGCCTGGCATCAAAATTACAAAAGTTGAGATCACCCCTGATGATATGACAGTCACTTGGACACATCAAATTGAGGAAAGAAAAATTAGAGACTTTACAAATAAAGAAACAGAAATAGTGACTCTTAAGGTATGACAAACAAGCATTGCCTGTAAATTGTGCATATATATAAGATGCATCTGAACATACTAAAAAAATAACTTTTTTGAATAAAATGCTTCAACTATATTTGTTTTGCAGTGAGTATAAAATTCACATTGATTAAAGTTTCCTTCAATACATCAAACACTATTTTCCCCTTTGCGCACAGGATTGCAATTTAAATGTAATTGTTTGTTTGATTTTTCAAACATAATGACAAATAAATAAAGTTTGATATTACTATATCTGCAGGTATTCATGTAATTATTTCAATCTACTTTTCTTTAGCTGGTCACTTTGTTACTAAAAAATCACTTTTGTAATTAACACAGATTTGTTATAAATCAGAAAAAGGTGAGATCATCACAGTGTTTCCTAGTTTAGGATTCATTCCTGTAGAAAACAAGACACAAATAGTGAAGGATTCCTTTAACACAAGTGTCTCTTATGATGTATGGCTGACAATTTATGAAGGAACTCTTGAAATAGAAAATGGAAACAGCCCAAGGTACTCAATACCTAAGCCTGAAAGGATCCTTAGTAAGTTTAGCCACAACAATATCCATATTGAGTGTAGTTGGAATACATATAAAACTTCTATGAAATAATCATGTGCTTGGAATAGCCCAAAGAGTAGCAAATCTAGATTCAAAGATGAAGAAAGCATTTTAAATTTGAAAGTAAGATTGATTAAGAACACACGCTCCAAAAGTAAACCGTGACAAATAAAACCCAAACTAGATTTCATAAATCTGAAATAGTTGAAAATGTATGATTTATGTTACATGATGATTACAGTTTTTGCATAAAGAGTGACCATATCTTGATATATTTTCCCAAAAAGATGTACATTAATACTTGAGGTATTTTCTTTCATTGCTTCCTTCAGTCATTTATGCAGCGATAGCAGGATGTAGTGCAGGGGGTCTTGTCATAGTTGTTGTGATTGTAGTTGTCATCACAAGGAGGACAGCACCTAAAGGTTCTTTTGGTCTAAACTACATGTATAAATAATTGAAGCTTGTCACAGAATTTTCTTTTGACATTTATATGACAGTCACTTGGACGCATCAAACATTAAGTTTGAAATAATTTCCTCTAAAATCTTGAAGTATCAAGGGCTGATATTCAACCAGACAAATTGCTTTAAGATTAGATTCTGGTTAGATATTCTTTAATCTTTTCCATTGAAGGGCAATTTCTTTTACATTTTTCCTCATCTCTTTTATATCATGATCCTTTCTCCTTGATCTTCATTTTTAAGTAACTGCATGTACTATTTTTGTATAAGGTTGGTTTTTGACAGCATGCATGATTGACCAAGCTACTGAAAGTGAAATCATCATATCTCTAGGATAAGCTACTGAATTGGACCAATATTTGTAAGTTATATAACGTTTTAAAGACCGTACTCTAAGTATTATTTATAGAATATTATTTAAGAAAGTACAAAATTTACATTGTCAATTTGTAACATACAAGGTTTCAAAATATTAAAAACAAGGTTTTCCGATACTAAAACGTAAGAAAGACATTCACAACTGGATGAAATTTCAAATTTTTTGCTTGTATGGAAATATGATTTTTGTTAGAAAAATAATCACTATGGGGAATTTACATAGAAAATCTGGTCAGAACATGTTTTAAGGTGGCAATAAAAGCATTTTCAGACAGGTTATTCATCTTAACTTCTCATAGAGATTTTTAAAGATGCTTTTACATATTTCCATACAAGCAAACAAATTTAAAATTGTATCCAGTTGTAGAAATGATCATTAGAAATTGTATGGAATACAATGGATACATTGATGTCACTAGTGCTGAGGATGTAACAGTAATTATTTTTGGCCCTTGATGAAATAGCTGGTTATACAACATGTTTATAATGGACAATATTATTTTTCTTTTTTAGAAGATATCTCAAAGACTGGTTTAGCTATGTAAGTAAAATTTCCATAATTATATCATACTAATGCTAACGGGTGCAGAATTGAAATAATATGAAAGTTCTAATATCAATGTCATTAATTCACACATGATTAATTCCTGAAATAATTTTCTTTCAGTTCGAAATCTTCTGCAGAGAACAATTTTGCATTTGACCACGAAGGAGAAACCATTAGTCCATATGAAGAAACAGATATGAGACACAACCATCATGGTACTTGAAGACTTTTCAAATTTGTTTTTAAGGAAACTTTAAATATTTGCATAAACATAATATATATTTTACTATTTCAGAAGCATTTTGTGTTTTCATAATTTTTTTCTTTTATTGGACAGGTTCAAGTATAGAACACTCACATGGCAACCCAACTCCCTATGAAGAAGTATCAATGGCTGGTAAATGTTTTTTCATAGGGTTTTGCATTAAAAAAAATCATCATAGGGTCATTACATGGGGATTTTTCACAAAAAGGGCCAAATAACTGTGAAGACACATTATGTATAAATGTATAAATGAATATCTGTTACATAGTTTTATTTGTTCATATTTTTTACTTGCTCATCATCAAATTACAGCAAACTCGTCATCGAGTAACTAGGCGTATGAGATGATACGCATGCCATATGGCACCTTTACACAGATTCTTCCAGGCATTCCTATCTTGTGCCATCCCTGACACCCCTTCAATACTCAGCCCTGTTAAGTCCTTAACATTATCAAAAAAACTCGTCTTTGGTCTTCCTCTCTTTCTTTTCCCATAGACAGATCCAAATAAAAGATTTGTTCCCAAATCGTGACGTCGTACAATATGACCCACAAAGGCTAGCTTCCGCTTTGTAAACTCTTCAAGCAAGCAGATGCCACCTATCTTATCTGTGACCCATATTTTTGGTACACTTAGGCTTAGGCTGTTATATCGTATTCCATTTTCCTTTGTACTTTTTCAAAGTATAAGAGTTGTTTACGATATTTATTTGTTGTAAATTGCTTGAATGATCTTTTTTTTTTTCATGTAAGATTTTTGTATATGTTTTTACTTTAAAAGTGGAGTGACCCTTCATTGATATTGAAATGTACCTATTAGAGAGCTGAAACCAAAAAAATGAATACTTTTACTGGTCAAAAATGTGTGTTGAGCTTCATTTCTGAAAACCCAACCTGTTAGATAATTTCAATACTTAACCCTTTCCTTAATTTAATCATTTGATTCAATTTGCACTATAGTGTATGCAGAAGTTGATAAAGGGAAGAAGAATAAGGAGAGTAATGAGAGTCCACAGTTGGCTGGTAAGTTTTCAGATATCAAATTTCATTATTTGCATTAATGAAAATTTCGTATCTATTGTCATGAATGTCCCTTTTTTTCAATACTTTCAAATTGTACCAATACTTTCAAGTTAATTGCATAAAATGATGCATATTCTTTGCCTTCCTTCCTTCAGTTTATGCAGAAGTTGATAAAAAGAAGAAGCAACTATCGAAACAAGTGGCAACAAGTTGCAATGGTATGTTAAAAAACACTCAATTGGGACATTTACTCCTGATCTTATTAGTCTGTAGACAATTAAACACAAGTGACCAATGGGATATTTTGCAATATTTTCTATATATATACTTGCTCATAAACTTTCTGTGTATTATAAGATAATACGAGTTTGTAAGAATGCATTTTGGTGAGAAATTATTGCATAAAATCCCACAAGTTACTCATGTTTGATTGTCCACAGACTGAAAAGATCAGGAACAAAAGTTCCCTGTCGCAAATATTTGCTTTGGTAACAAATGTTCCTTTTTTTAAAGACCAAAGATATGGAATTTTGTCAATTTAACTTTTAATTGGATGCCCAATGTCCCAATAATATTCACCCTGCAGTATGCAAAAAATCATTTAATTTATGATTCCCTAAAACATTTCTAGAATCAATGTATTAAATATGTGAACATTAATGATTTTGCATTAATATATGGCTGTATTTTACTATGTAGATGTTTATGCTGAGGTAAAGAAGGATAGGAAAGGAAAGCAAAAGAAAATGAAGATACCAAATACTGAAGAGGAATCTGAGGGTATGAATAGATTTGTAGGTACTATGACTATGTCTGGTAGATGTCGGCATAAGGGAGAGGGGCAGTTGATTTCACTGAGGTCCTCTTGTGGGAGTTAAGTGTTTTTGTATCACATGAACTAGTTAAATGAAAATACATAAAATGATAGTTTAGATATTATATGTAATTAAACAAAAACTAGAAGCATGATCTTCAAATATTTGAATTGATTTAAAGAACACATTTCACATACAACGATAATGTATTCCATTGCTTCTCTTTGACACACACCATTTTTAAGATTTAATGTTTAGAATATAAAGAATTTTTGATTTGATTTGAACTATTATTTATAGAGGATAGCCCATTCAGCTTAAGCTGGTCTTCCATGGGGTCCTCTTTTGAGAATGAGAGACAGATAGCGACATTGTTTTCGGCCATTGTTATCTGTGTTCTTTTATGTGCCTTGGGGATAGAATCCATGACACAGGTCCACATTTTACATCCTTTATGCTGTATGGGGAAACAAGCCAGATGTTTCTGATACACTTAACAGAGCTGAATACCTACTTTTGAACAAGAAAGATTCTGCCTCAAGCAGGATTCGTACCCATGCCAGAAGTGAGATGAATCTCTGTAAAATCTTTATCATAATTGTTGTAATTTCAGAAGAGAAACCAGCACCTATGGTACCAGCAAAAGGGTTCAATGAAAGTGAGTAAAACATATCTAATTGTTTTTCAAAGCATAAAGCTATTATATCTCTGTGACAGTTTTCCTAACCGACTCTGTCATAAAACAATATTCATCTTTATACACAGAAAACAAAATCAAATTGTTTGCATATATCCTTACTCTATAATTATTCAGAATTCATCCTATATTTACACAATGGAAACCAGAACGACAAGTATTGGCAACTACACAATGCCATTCATGTTTAATAAGCTAGAAAAGAATGAAGAATATTTATTTTAATCCTGACAGTATTTCAAAATGAAACTGTCAAGTTTTAAATATTTGTAGACTTGTATTTCTACCACTTGTATACATATTTTACAGTAAATAGTACAGGGTATAGCCAAACTATAGACTGATAATCATGTTTTTGTTTTATTCTACATAGTACCTGTTTATGCTGAAGTAAAGAAGGACAAACACGGAAAAAAAGAAAAGAAAGCTAATGGTGTGATATATTTGAATCTGCATGTATATTGTAGATAAATTAATAAAATTGGCTAAAATGCAATATTCTTGCCATTCCATGCAAACTGGAACAATTACTTCTTATCTGTCATTGCAACATCAAAGGCCCAATTTGATTAGGCTAATTTACCTTGAGATAAAAAAAAGGAGAGAAAAATTCGGCCAGCCAGCAAAAAAGGCCACCTACCAACTAATCAATTTAGATTAGCCTAATTTGTAATTGTACTTACAATGTATTGACCTCTCAAAAAACTTATATGAATGAAAAACACAATTTTATTTACACTACAAGTAAAACGTATCAACCCAGCACGGATGTCATTGAGTGTGATTGTAACTGGTTGTTTTTCACCTTTTTTGTACAGTTCCTAAGAAATCAGCTGTTAACAAACAAACAAAAAATGATCAACATGTGGATAAAGACGAAAATCTTTATGCGAATGTAGGCAATCAAGAGCAGTATGATGAAGAACAGGTAAATAATCAAACAAAAAACACATTTTTATTTTTAAACTCTTATTTTGAGGCTGTCAATGATAAATCTCTAATGAAGACTCTCTGTCTAGTCAATCATCGGGAGCAAGCATATTGTGGTAGTAGTTATGTTACAGTCTGTAAAGTCTGAGGCCTATCAGGCAATTGCTCATCAGTGATTTCTGTACCACAAGCAACTGCAGATTTTACCCCCCAGAACAGGATGCTATTCCATCTCAGGTTATGTTCCCAGAACTTTCTGGTATTCATTTAACATTTCCTGAGTGGAATTCAGACTAAATATCTTTGCAACAGGAAAACATGGGGCAAGGTGGGGATGACACGTAATGATCAAAGAATTTCAGACATACTCATTTTAAAAACACAATGACTAATAATTATGTTAAAATAGAGACTAAACTTTTTGTATGCACTGTGTGAAAAGAATTTATTTCAAAGCTTTCGAGCTCATCACTTGATCACTGAATGTACAAATATTCAGTGATCAAGTGCTCGTGATGAGCTCGAAAGCTTTGAAATAAATTCTTTTCACACAGT
>JAVSBT010449226.1:0-10102 GCA_033118115.1 Pharyngocirrus eroticus
ATCATTTGCACTGGGTGAGCCTGCGTCCTCATCGGATTTGCACATCAAAGTCACAATTTTCGGGCTCAGCTGTCAGATTAGAGAGGATGCTTTGCTTTTTTGACAACAATACTCAAATCCACTGAAAAAAAACAACGTCTAGAAACACCATTTTAGCTGGGAGCATGCTCTACAAGATGGCTCTATCAATCATTACACTATTAAATTTGAAAATGTATCAGTCCGACTCAGACTCAGAGAAAGCAATCACAGTCATATTTATCATGGGACTACCTACTTTCATTAAATGTATTGTTAGTCCATGTGTAATTAGCACCTTCTATGGTAATTCCAGGGGGACAGGTATAGGTTTCCACCGTGGGTTCAACGTGTAAGGGATTTCTTTGATCAACCAAACAGTTAGGGCTGAAATAGATTAAGGACAGGTTATATATTGCGGTTAAAAACAAAACAAAAATAACACACACAGTGTGCTAGTATATGATATGGAAACCAGCTTAGAATAATGATTTTGGAATTGCTTGCTACCCATGGTAGCAAAACCCAGGTTGAATTCAGCCCTTGCTGTTTCTGCCCTTTGCCATTGCATCGGGTTTGTTTAAACTTCGATACCCTCCATGGGATATCTTTTTTAAGTTTTTGCTCTGGTATATATTGCAGTTAATTTTTTGTTAGTCTGAATTCTTCAGTAATAATATGGAATCACCTGACTTGTTGACTGTTTCCATGGATACATGTAAAGTCATTACAGGGGAAAGCAGCTGGCAAGAAAGTGCCTACTGTGGCCACAACAACCTGTAGATGGCGTCACAAAGGAAGGAAAGAAAAGAGACGTGAGGTGAATTAGTTGCAAAGCATATGAAAATAATAATAGTTTGGTCTTATTTTCCTGCAGTATCCAAACATGAAACATGTAAATATAAATTCTATAAAGCATTCCTTTAACAATTCAAATGCATAAAAAAAGGAGGCCAAACAGTCACAATATGTTGTTTCAGGTGTACAGATTCCGTCACTAAAGTAGAATTCTGTCATTAAAATAACAATGATTTTACCATAATAATAGCAGGTTCTGTCATTCTAATCACTTTCTGCTTCCAAACCGCTTCAATCTTAGCCAAGATTCTTTTTCTTGCTCTTGCTATTTTCAGATTTAAAAAATTGAACAATGCTCCAAGGATACCACCTATCACTCCCAATATCACTGCGGGAATAAAGGCGAGAATGTTGACAGCTATACCATTCTTAACCTTGAAGCAAAAAGGAAACACTGTTAAAAGTTTTTCAATACAAGGCCTGTTTAGACTATTGACTATGTAAGAGCTGGATAGGCCATTTCAAATTGATTAGTTGGTAGATAGATGCAGCCAGGCCATTTTTTTGCGATTGATATATGTTTTTCTTTCTCAAAATTTTACTTTTTGTGTCCAATGTAGGCAACAAAATAAATCAAAAACATTGCGATCTTGTTAACATAAATGTTTGGCAAATAATAGAGAACTGTAAGAGATTATTTGTACAATACAAGATACCCATGCATATTCCATGCGAATCAAAACATAAAAGACCAAGTAAAGCCTTAGTTAAGTTGAGATGAAAAAGAGATCGGCCGGCAGTACGGGCCACTTTTTTATGCCAAAAAATCCATCAACCAACTAATCAATTTGGAATGGCCTTAGTGCGTTTTAGCAAAGATTCTTAAAAAGCCCAAAACATAATCCTTTAGAAGATTTGTTTGTCTATGAAGTGGATACGTTTACACTATCAATATACTCTCAATAGATTAAAGGCCAAGCAAGGCCAAAGATGTTTAGATGGATGACAAATTGAAGATTTAAAATGCCTTTACACTATAGACTTTTATAGTGCTTTAAGAATCGTTACTATAACTCACTAACTAGCACTAACAAAAGTTGGTGGTGTGTAAATTTGTCTTTTGCAAAACATTTTGAAAAAAAATATTTCTGTTCTTTTATCTATGACTTTTCTTCTTCTCCTTTCTTTACAATTTTATAGATATGACAATGATCTGAATTTTTCTTTTGTATCCTTCAGTCATTAGTTTTTGTAGAGGAAAGTTATAGTTACGCTAGAATTTTGATTCTAAGGGTACAAAGAAATTTATCATTATCATAAAGTATCATATCACCAAAAAACTCCTTCAGTACCATTTGATATAACTCAAAGGTCACTGCATTTGATTGAACATAAAAAAAACACCTCAGAAAGGACTGATTTTTAAAACGACACACTCACCTGAAATAAAATATATTTTTCTGCTTTGAAGAGCCCAAAATCTCCTTGGTAACGGAATGCAGTAAAGGCAGAGTTAAAAAGATCTGTAGTAAAAGTAGCCACCATGGCACAGAAAAATATCTGCCATGATAACTTCATGTTCCAAAAGGATGACACTTCTTCCATTGAGAATAACAAACCTCCCACTGGAGCCCCAAAAGCAGAGGCGACCCCTGCTGCAGCTCCTGCACTGATGAAATTCCTCCTGAAATTATATGAGAGTCATAGTTTATCAAACTTGACCAATGTGAATCATGTCTTATTTTCCACAGTAAAACATGGAAAAAGTACATGTACATGTATGGCATTCAACTGTTTGTATTCAACTTTCAGTTACAATAAAGACTATTATTATCAAGAAAAAATGTCTTCTGCTGCTCTCCAAATTAACACTAATTCAAACTATCAAGTGAAACAATTTTGTCTTTATTTGGACCAAAATAGCAAAATTGTCTAACATGTACCTAATTATTCGTTAACATTATCATAGTTTATTGAAAATGTGGTTGTGGACAGAACTCAAAAATAGAAAAAACATAACTCCAGAACTATTCAAACATCTCAATTGTCAATTATTATTCATTTTTTACAGTTCACACAGTCTCCAAATTTTCAAAATCTTACCGGTCTTCTGAGTTTCTAAATCTTTCAAAAAATGGCAGTTTGATTTTTAAAGTATCAGATTTGAACTGGCTTAAACCTGCTCCAACAAGACTCCTGAAAATTCAAATGCATTGGTAAGTGATAAGAAGTATACTAAAATTCAAAATACAAACTAGTTTCTTTGATAATAAAGGTGTCTACAAAAATTGTTGAAGGAATTATATTAAAAGCATTTTAAAAATCTCTATGGTCTCCAAAGGGATAATTACCATCTATCTATGACCATTATTTTACTGACAGAAATTATATTTTGGGACATATCCTTGTGCATGTCAAAAAAGTTCTAAGACCACCAGGCCTCCTTAAGTATATCTCGAAACACTTTATGTTCTTAGGAGTAAAATTGAGTGGAAGGTAATTACTAGTACCTACCCTAAATGAATCATCGGTCCCTCAGGTCCCACTGGCATTCCACAGCCCACAGCACAAGCACAGGACAAAAACTTTATAATCATAGTTTTAATGTTGAATATATGCCTGACTACTGTCCCATTTAGAAAACCTATCAATTCAGGTATACCAGAGCCACCGGCACTTGGTCTGATAAACTAAAGAAAAAAAAACAGTTTTAATTTGACATACATGTATTTTAAAATAACTTACTCTTTTGGAAAAATATAAGTTGTTTCTCTTTTAATAATTTCATCTTCAGCAGATGTGCTTCTCCTTTGTAATACATAGGCGGACTGATTATGGAAAAAAAGAGCAACATTTATACAGTTCTACTTACTACTACCAATCCAGCACTCACAAGTACAAACAAAAAACTGTAACCAAGGACAAAACCCCAAGCTTCTAGACTTTTACCATCCTGGAAATTAATAGTAGTTAAATGTACATGATAATTTTACTCATTGAAAAAACCCAAATCTAACCCTTACCAGGACTGTACACTATTACCTTTTACACTCTTATCAACAAATGGTATATCATATACAAAAGAAAAATTGTTTCATTTACTATATATAATATTATGTCAACAAATTGGTTAAAAAATTATAAAACATTGAAGCGGGATCTACAACGCTTAGCAGCTATTATGTAAAAAAATCAAGTACAATTTTCTTATCTCCGACATTACAATTCATGCCTTATTAAAGTATAATTACACAAAAAAAATCTAGTATTAAGAGTGCTCCATCTATTTTTCCAATTATGAATTTTATAATACAGATCACATGACTGCATGTTAACTTGTTTACCTTGATATATTCTCTCGCTATATCCCATTTTGTGTCTGCAATAAGGTCTATGATCTGATGAAGTAAAAAGCCGACCATCCCCACACTAAATCCTATAAAACCCATCATAAGCCATCGGTCCCAATCAAGTCTAAAAATACAACAACACACAAAATCATATACATTAACCAATAGATAGTTTTACTCTTTTCTCATTTAGACAGTCCGACTGTTTGATTTGATTGCAAATTCAGTAGGAATGGAATGGTGGCACCTTCAGATATTGCCCCTGATTTATCTCCCTAATTTCTATATGGTTATGCTCAATCAAGTTTACGAATAGGCTTATTTCCGAAGATAGAGATCGTGCACATGTTTCATTCACACAGATGTCTTTTTTCAGACTCATGGCTGTATAAGTCCAATGCTGTATATATAGCGATAAGTCTGAAAAAAGACAACTGCTTGAATGTAACACATGCACGATCTCTATCTTCGGAAATATGCCATCCCATTCAATAGTTAAAAGTAAAAGTGTTTTGAAACATCCAGTTGATACAATCATGTAATGGGTGAAACTAGCTGATGGGTGTAACCGTGTTGGCTGATGAGGCCCCTTTACCCTTGGGTGTCATGCAAGGGACCATGGCTCTAGCCTTGATTGCCCTTTTAAAACCAGGGGCCCCCTGGTCTGGAACCCTAAAATTATCATGGCGGACCTCTAGATTCTGACTGGAGGGGCACAGGAAAGTGGATATTTTCCTACTGTCTCTGGTAGAAAGAAATGTCTATAGTAGAGATAGGCTGGGAACAGTGGATTCAAAATAAGGGACAGTAGATTTTGAATGCAGACCTATAAAATATTTTGCTACAGGTCTGTCTGGGACAAGAAATAAAGTTGAGTTCTGCAGAAGTAATGAATTCGAAATATATACAGTCAATATCAAAGTTTTGCTCTATTCTCCCAGAAGAGAAGAGTTCTAACAGGGAAGACATATATATATATATATATATATATAGTAACTATCTACTATCTACCTTGCAGGTTGTCTTTTGATCCATTGCTTGTAAACATTACTGTGTGATGGAAAATAGTCTAAACTTTCATAAGTAGCAAGTGTTTTTCTTTCTTCTACTGTATATTTGTGGTTGACAAATACACTTTCAAAATCTCTGCCCTGTAAGGTTATAAAAAACAAGTACATTTTTAAGAAATGCATTTATTCTTCATTATACCAAAGCCATGTTGTTCCTGTTGTATCTGCATCTAATTTAAAATTATACTAAGGTAGCGAAACAGGTTAAACTCTGTTAGTGTTACCAACAATTTGAGTTTTTTTTAAATTGAAACTCATCTACAACTTTCAATACACATTTTTGGTTTCAAAACTTCATTGTGTATATGTATTTCAACATCAATGAAAGGTAATTTTCCTTTGAAAATTCATTTTAGAAAATCAAAAAACTTTACTGATACTTAATGTACCATGGGACACCCTAATAAATATAATTAATATATGAACATAAATTAATATAACCTTTGCAAAGAAAGAATGTGTATCATCAGATGGATAGAACACAGCATCATCCTGTGGTGGTTCAAAGGTGGATCCATATTTTGATAGCCCAGCTCTATTTTCTGATGCATTTCTTCGGCGGAGACCTTCAAAACTTTCTTGATCTTCCATATTTCATTCAAATGTGCAATCTGAATAAGCTACCTTAATGGTACTATCATATCTGCAATATATAAGGAGGTTTTTATTTCATTGATGTGTCAAATGGGGATTACAGTTTTAACATGTACATGTATTTCAATTAGTTCATGGTATACCGGTATATGATAACAAATCTCAGTCATGGTAATGGCAATGGCATTTGTAAGTGTAACAACTAACAAACAATATTGAGCAAGTAGGAGTAACTAACTGTATTCATATCTTTCACTATCTTGGCAAATGTGCATGGGTCATACCTTTAATTATGCATAAATTCCGTATGCAGTTGACAGTATAATTCACAAGGCTTCCTATTAATAATCTAATATCTCCTGTTAGTGTCACATTATGACTTCCACCCCTTTTATGAACATTTTGTTGTGTCACATGATTTAGGGAATTCCCTGTAAAGAGGGAAAACCCCTGTGTATAACCAATAAATACACACATTTAATGATAGCCTTTTAGGTATCTTCATGATAAAGCTAACGAATCATGCATAACAGTTAACCTTTCAACATAGGAACCAAAGTTTTTTCCAACAGGTGGTATGGAATAAAATCAAAGAGAAAAACATTAATATTGTTATCGCTCAACGTCCTCGCTATCGAGCAAGATGGAGTATAAAATGAATGGCTAAAGTATCGGCAAACGTTTAAAGTATGCTCAATCAAGATCCGGCTCTTTGTATTTAGATCTGCTCAAAATAGCATATTTTAAAAAAAATACATGCGTTATAGCAGTGGATTGATAAATCAAAAGGGCTTTTAAATCGTCACTTTAAGTAAAGTCGTGTTTGGTAGTTTTAAAAAGAGTCATAGCTGGATCATGTAATTTTTAATTACATGTACATTTAAAAAAACAATGCAACACACGAATGCATGAATAAGTAACTTTAGGGGAGAAATTACAACAGTCTTATTTGATAATGCTTTAATATAATGAATGTATCTGGATATTATATCATGTGATATTCGGTTTATAAGCCTCGCAGTCCGAGATTTTCGATGACAGGTGTTGTCATGTAAGCACGCTATGTTAAGCACATCGTTAGGAAGACGAACGTTTTTCGAAAATGTATCTTCCTAAAGATGAAAAATATTCGGGTACGAGCAGGTGTCACCGAATGTGAGCCTTTTCTCGTTTGACCTAACACAGCCTATAAAATCCCCAAAGCCTCGGTTCAGAGTTTATACTGCCGTTTGTAAATAAAAACTCGTTTGCCGATATACTGACCATGTCATTTTTTGACTCGACATTGAAGTTGGATGTAAACATGTTCTGAAGACGATGATGGTGTAGAAAACAGGACCCAACAGAGTTAATGTTAAAATGTCGCAACAACAGCAACACTATTTCTTATTGTTGTCTGATCAGAGAGCAAATAAGAAAGAAAAGACACTTATCCCACGACAAAAATTCACAGAAGATATTCATGTTTTACAAGGCAGTCTGTGGACGAAATTAGAGGATACCCATAGCAATACGATTGAAGTAGAAAATTCTAGGGTGAAACAGATCAGCCTAGTATCAGTGGAATATGAAGGAGTTGTTTTACAATGTAATCAAACAGAAATTGATAGACTAGATGATCGGGAAGTTGAACTACTCTATGCATTGAATACATGTGCAGAAAGGTTTAAAGTGTATAAAGACAAAAATTGGTTAGCTGAAGGTATCAAAATTAGAGACGATGCAATAGTATATTTACTGACATTATCTGGTTTACCAGAAAAAGTACCAGGGAAAGTGAAATATAAAGGGCCACTAGAAGGACACAAAGGGACCTGGTTTGGAGTGGAACTATCAGCAGTAAGTAAATCTTATACAACATTTCTCATGCATGCATAAAGCAGAAAATATCACGAAATATTTTTTATGTTTGTACTATGATACATAACATTTACAGATCATGATGTAAATACAATTTATGAGTCTATACAGCTGTCATCATGTCATGATATACAAGAAGAGTTGGAGAAGAAAAGCTAGATTCTGAACATATTTTCATGTCATTTTTAAACAGTTACACTCTGGTGAATATACCTCTAAGTTCAAACAAGGACTGCATACAGACTCATAGGGTAAACAAACCTAAAAAAAGGTTATGACAAATCTGCTATTTTGTCAAAAATCTAACACAAATTTGTTACATATACATTGGTGAATACATTCCCTCTTAGATATTACACATGTGATGTCCCCTTCTAGTTTTTTTGCCCCCCCTCTCCCTTTGAATTCTCCTTATACTACATTGTATTTCTATTTGAGATGATGACAAATTGTATTTATTTGTTGCTTATGTCATCCAGATTGAAAGAGTAATTGATTGAATATCAAAGTATACATTATTTTGTTGAAGTATGTACATTATACTGTTAAATTTTTTGATATTCATAAATAATACATACTTCTGTAGTTGATATGAAAAATTGAATAAAGCAGTGCTATATTCACCATTCTGAAGTGCATGACTACTCTACAGTGTTATTTCTATAGATTTGATTATTATTGCAAAAATCCATCCACTGTTGTGTCTTGATTTGATATTTCTATTATTGAGCCACTGCTGCCATTCCCATGCTAAGCCAATTGATCCCTTAGGAAAACTTTTTTTTTGTTAATATTATTTTCCACCTAGCTGATGTCATTTCATTACATGCTTTCAGTAACAAATATATTAAAATAATTACATTTTGAAATGTCCACTTGCTCCAGAGTATTTTCTCAGATTTGTGGAACTACAATAGTCAATAGGCTGTTGGGTACTCTTTCTTTATAATTCTCTGAATTTGTGTTATTCTATTATGATATAGTGCACCACATTTTATTTATTTTAAGAATCATGAACCTTTATTATAGTTTACATGTACACACATGCTCTACTAGTGACTATCCAATCATGAAAACATTTCATTCAGAAACTGGTAAATTGAGTCATAGACTAGTTGTGAGAGCTAGCTGATACATGAATTGTGAAGACAGTTTCATGACTTGCATAATGAAATCTTGTTCCTTATATGGGATGATGTGCTAAAGTATTATTAAATCATGTTTTCTTACTCAATTCTTATAGAAAACAGTCTCAGTTCATTTTTAGAAATATACTGCACATTGCACAACCATATAATACATTCTATATACTGAGTGATGTAAAATGGGAATTTTGAGTGATAATCAGAAAGGAAAGTTGATAACAAGTCTATAAATTGTACTATTGTGTACAATCATGGACAGATTCCATTGAACATCAATTCCTTGTATATGATATTACAGCGTTTTTTCCATTATATTTTCTGTCAGGCCAGCGATCAATTTAGGCACTGGACAGATGGACTGTTTTAGCCCCATGTTAAATTATTGACTAGTCAGGTAGAAACTTTCAAATCAAGTAATTTTTTTAATTCTTTATCTGATCCAGTGGCCAAGAAATTCTATCACTAGAGGCACTGTTGAAGTATGACATGAAAGTGAATAATCTAAAGATTCAAAAATCTTTTAACAGTCAGGCCAAATTGCTATAGACTATAAAATTGTATTGCCTGTTTTGAAATAAAACAAATCCACATTATTCTTATGAAGGTTATATGAACTATTATAACTGCCTTTTATTGGAAATCTTCTAAATATTTTTTGTCCTTTCTTTCTATGTTTTTTTTTTTTTCTTTTCTTTCAAATTGTAAAATTGTAACTTTTACGAATAAATTATACATACATACATTATCCCCATGATTTCATGCAGGGATGGGGGAGGGTGGGGGGGGCTGTGCACTTATTGAATATTCTTGGTTTTTTTCCCTAATCGTATGCTTCGACAGAATGCCTTAGGATTATTTTTGTTCGACCTAGCTGTAGGGTCATTGAGAACAATAATTTTTCAAAAAACAGCAATAGTTACTAATACATGTACCACACGAAAAAGCATTATGTCCCACTTATTTTTCTTTTTTGTCTTGAGCTGAAAGCGAAATACTAGAACTCCATGTACTTTGAATAAGCTCTCTAAAGATCACCTAGGTCTGCAGTTAGGAACGTACTTGTTACAAGTTTGATAAATGAAAGCTTAGTTTTTAAGATTTTAATCTTTAAATTTGATTACAGATGATGAAAGAAAGGTGTTGAGCATAATTATTCTGGTTTATGATAGAAAGGTGTTCCACTGACTGTTTTAAGCCCCAGTCCCATATAGATGCCGGATCAACACGGATCACCTCCGGCACGATCCGGCTTGTGAACCGTGTAGCA
>JAVSBT010449237.1:0-10100 GCA_033118115.1 Pharyngocirrus eroticus
CGGCCATTGTTATCTGTGTTCTTTTATGTGCCATGGGGATAGAATCCATGACACAGGTCCACACTTTACATCCTTTAGAAAAGAGAGTACATTAATTTTGTAACAGTTTGCCTTTCCGTTTTCAAACTTACCATTTTCAGAAGGACCTACTCCTTTTATTTCAAATCCCCTGAGAGTAAGTGGCCCACCAAGAAAAAATCTGTCAGATATTTTTGAGATTTCTCCAGGACGCAACATTTTAAGCACACCGGTGGCAAATGAACCTTGTAAAACCTATTGGTTGAGGAGAACACAATATTATACAATTATGATCGTCAATATATCATCACATTCACCCTTTACCTCATTGACATTATTATGGGGCATTATATTTATACAAAAGTATAGTATTTACAACCTTCGATGTTGTGAATTATGATACTTACAATATCAAATGGAAGGGGGACATTTGCTTGAACTTCTGCATCATTCTTAAAATAATGTGTGTCTCCCCCAAAGCCAGCAATTTCCTGAGTAGCTCTTAAACAATACCCTGTGTTTGGAAGAATACGTTCATCTCGTTTGTCTCTTGCAAAGGTGTGCTGAAATAGGTAGAATGTATAAAGACTTTAAAAATAAATTGAAAAATAGAGCAGGCAAAAATGTATCTTTTTTTAAACTACTAATTACATTTTGAATACATGCAGGCACACTGAACAACATTTCCATATATTTGTGTTGGTATGGGGGGGGGGGTCTGTGTATATTGTTATAAAGCACTTTGCTTTTTAAACTAACACGATCTGTGCTACTTTATTATAGTCGTTTTGGTTTGGTTTCCATACAATTGGTCATATAGTCAGGATTTGAAAAGAGAGTTAAAACATGGGAATGTTTGTGGTGCCTTAGTTCAAAATTAGAATCAACCAATAAATTCAATCCATTCCTAGGTATCTTAATTTCATCAGAACTCAAATGAATGTTATAACTGTGCCTAAAATATCTTAAAGTATGATTTTATAAATATCAAGGATTGTTGAGAGTAAAATTACCTTTAAAGATGATTTTGTTGAGTGTCCAGCTTGTTCTCGGACAGCCATTGCCGACTTCATTCCACATTGCAAATCTCTCCAAACACCTTCCCATCTGACACTATGAGATCCATAAATACTTGGGAACTATCAAGAAAAATGTGTAGTTTAACTTTAATATAAAAAATGCTTTATTGCATAGCTTGATTCAAAGAAGAGTATACTTAAGTCATGAATCAACTGTAACAGTTTGTGTATTCTCCTGAGAAAATGGAATCCCCTTCAAGCAGTCATACAATTCTAAACTTTAAAAGAATGAGTAAGAGTTTTTTTTCCCGGATCATCAACCTTCTATTGACATATTCCATCATAGTTCTTTCATCATGAAACTATCTGCAACTTACTGTGAAATCTGCGAATAGTCCTCTGTCGGTTTCTCTATAACCACTCCAAGGATATTCGCCACTATATTGGAAAAGTCCTGCTGAAGCACTGAGAAAAAGATAAGAAAGAATTACAAATTGTTTATAAAAGTCTTCCAACACAGAGGATTATTTTTTTACAGAATAAAAAGATACACATTTTGACCAGTTATTAGTAATTTGAATCAGTGAAAATTAAGAGAGAAAATTGTAAGGAAATACTCACGATACATTTGGATTTCCAAATAAAGGTTTAGAAAATGTAAGGCTATTTCCATGTGCTTTTTTGGTCCCATATGTGAATTCTGTGGAAATTTTCTCTCCTCTCCCAAGCAAATTTGGAAATTTTAATACAAATAACTGAAACAATTTGGAAGAAGAGTAATAAGGTGTTGTTCTTGCTGTAATCAAATTAACCCATATCAAGGTCTTTGACAGTCAATAGTATATGCTAATAAATTTAGGTCTAATAAATCAGAGAGAAGAAGGACCTAGACTTACAACTAGAATATAAGGAAAAATATTTGTAATGTAAATATAATAGTAGATCACTTTTGAAATAAACCCTAAAGAGAGTCCTTGATGACTTGAAACATGTAGGTTTCAAACCACATATCTTTTGTGTTGGACTTTATCATTATTTTGTAATGTATATATATTGATTTCTCATCTTATCTGTCATTAATCAACTAGTTTGGTACCATAGTCATTTTTCACTTACCAAACTTCCTTCATTGGTTCCTACTAATGTACTAAGACCTCCAGTGATTCTTTTTTGTTCCTGA
The DNA here is from genome assembly GCA_033118115.1 of Pharyngocirrus eroticus. Lineage (NCBI taxonomy): Eukaryota > Metazoa > Annelida > Polychaeta > Saccocirridae > Pharyngocirrus > Pharyngocirrus eroticus. The sequence continues at coordinate 2,218 of JAVSBT010449237.1, forward strand.
ACCTCATAATTTATAACATATCCATCAGGTAATTTACCTTCTACAAAGTAGTAAAAAAATGTGATATATATATTAAGATACCGGGGACAGGAAAGAAATTGCAAGAAAACTTTCTCGTTGTTGTCATTTTGCTAACTAGGAAAGTATCAAACACTTAAGGTGTTTCATTCAGATGTTAGAGCAATGTGTCAAATATGCAGCAGAAATACCTTTATCTACATCTATTAATATGTTGACTTTCTTGAATAGCCCAAGTCTTTCCATGTCCATTTTAGCTTGCTGTGTAGTCTTTATCAGCTAAAGGAGGAAAGAGATTCACACCACATAAATGAGTTTGATGGTTTATTTTAGTTGAAGCAAATAACAAGGAATATTTTGCTTTGTTGACAAAGCATTTATGCAATTTTACAAGAAAAGTAATTGTAAAAGAAACATCCAATGTTCTTACTTCTTCAAAATTCTTGGCACTAAATATATCTTGTAGCTGTTGTACAACAATGTCATTTTTTGTTCTATTCAACCCGTTCACAAGAACTTTTACTACTTTGACCTGTGAAGAAAACAAAATTGTTAATTAAAGAGTACGACCAATAATGAGTGTGCTTGAAATGAATCCTACAAGAAATAATTCATATAAAGCAAATATTTTAACTTTTGATACAAAATGAGCGATATCATAAATAACAATTAATGGAACTGTGCATAAAACATGGTGAAAAGACATTACCGGAACATCTTTCAGGACAATATCAGTTTCTTTTTTTGCCTTCACTTTAATAGGTACTTCTGTTGTTCTCAAGTTATCTGGAAGACCCTAGTGAGAAAATAAAATAAATGTAAACAGTAGCTTTTTAATTCATTACTAAATATGAAGTAATAGTAATGTGTGAAAAAGAAACAAAGATTGGGAATACAAAATCAACTTTACAAATATCTTTTAATGGAAATGTCTCAGATAAGGGCCAATGATGGAATAAATTGATTCATGTTGAGGTAGTAATGTTGAAAATTATTAGCCGATATTATAACCTTGAGGCCATATATAAATTTCCACAAATTATCGCTCAGCACCTATTGTTGACATTAATTCAGTATATATTACTCAACTAATTGATTATTTTCCGATATAAATTGAAAAACTATTTGATATATAAAGATATTTGAAGTTGGGCAAACCTTTGCGAGTAGAGTTCCCATTTTAATTTCTGTCTAAAGTATTTTTTTCCAAATGTCAATGCGGCAATATATGCCAGAAACCGTTACACGACGGAATGAATGTTTTGAGGTTGTCGCTAAATAATTTTTGAGTATTTTGTTGAATAAATTATAATCAATATGCTCTATATGTACATAAAATCAATCTTTTTGATTAATTCTTAATTCATTGATCTTATTTGCATCAACTTAACGACATTGTTCGCCCATTTGTAGTAAAGTTCCAGAGGATGCTGGGAATGAAAGAAATGGCTTAGAACTGTCTGAGACCCTTGTTCGTCATTTTGCAAGACATTGAAACTGATATATAGAAATACGCACGATAGGCGTGGTTATACAATATTATAGCAAGTTGTTTCGTTGTTTTTTCTTTTTTAAAGAAAATTGCCTCGTGTATGAAAGGTGTATGATCGCAAAGATTTACAGTGGTTTGACAGGTAAAGATTTTTTTCTTGTTCTCCTGAGTGATATTTCCATTACGACTGTGACTCTATGATGAATGTAGAAAATAAAAAAACATCTGCAAAAGTCAGTTTAAATCCTCAAAATCTTTATGTGGAGTTTTATTTATTGTAGCATCCATGAGTCATTAATTTCTGCCTGTGAGGTATTTCACAATGGCAAAGAATCTTCTCGTCTTTATTACATAAATGCAGCATGACTAGTTGTTCGTGCTTAGATGGAGACGTAATAATCATAATACTTTGTATTCGTTGTTCTTACTCAGTATATTCAATGTCATCAAAGTGATTTTGATAGGTTAAAGCCAGCCAAAATAATTCATACCTTTCGCATGACCTGATCATTTGGCAAATTAACATTGCTTGTTTTCATCGAATTACTTTCAGGGTATCATAGCTTGTGTGTGAATGTGAAATAATGGCTAGCTCTAGTTCTGGTAGATCTGGAGGACCAAATGATGGTGATCGTGGTACGAATAGAAGACCACCGGCAAATTTAGATGGACTTTTAAAATTTTGTGTAGAAAACACAACTGGTGAAGATGCTAGAGGGGGAGACAGTGACTACGCATCAATGTCTGAAGAGGTGAGACATAAGAATAGACATGAAACTCATTCAGCTATTCTTGATATAAAATTTGTATTTCAGATAATTCTTCAGTATCTTCAGAAACCAGTTTTAATGAACATTTCAGGTCTGATAATTGATGCTATAGTTTTGTATTCCTAAAGAATTGGAGGTAAATTGGGGTAATTAATAAGGTATTATTCATAATGCTGTGATCTTTGAAACCTTATGCCTTAAATCTTTATGATAATTTATGACAATAAACTAAATGAGCAATAGTTGTCTTTGGCTTATAAACAAACGCTTTAAAGTACATATTTGAAGTTACAGTATATGAAAAAATGTAGAGGATAGATCCTTCAACTACTCATATATATTGATTTTTTTTTATCTTTCATAATTATCTTGTTCCGAGTATGCATTTCAGGGAGTTATTTTTTAGTTTTTTTAATCGTGATGTCTGTATTTTTCCCTTGTTTATTGTAAATTTCATCTTTGCCTATTTTATGGTATGATTATATTTACAAAATTAGGATGGATGGGTCAATCTTAATGTTGTTTGATGGTTTTGTATATCCATGGTCAGCTTTTATATAGCCTACTAGTGTCGTTACTTGTGTTTTGTCTTGATATAGATATTTTGGAATATATTTGCAACATAATTGTCTTGTCATAAGGAATCTTACATTGAGACAGCAACAGAAATGTGTTGAAAGTAAAATTGTTGTGGGTCCTTTTTCACTTGCATTATTAAATCTGAATTCAGAATATTTAACATAGACTGACCTGTATCGTAGTGCATGTTGTTTGGGATTGGGATAATGGTAAAGATATTGTTTCCTTTTTAAAGTTTCAGGATTATTTTTCTTTTTTCTTCATTGAATCTGAAGCAATAATTTAACAATCCCGTGAATTGAAAGTGCTATATCTTGATATATAATTGACATTAACAAGAAAAAAGTAACACCAGAATCCAGATATGTTCAAAAAAGACAATTTCTTTTTGGTTTGAATTCTTTTGGTATAAAATCATTAAACCAATCAAAAGTAATGATATATGCTAAGTAATTTCATGGGATTGTTAATATTTGCTTTCAGAGAGACAGTGTTGATGCAGCTAGGTCTGTCAGTCGGGAGAATGTGGGTAATTCTGACCTTGCAAGGATCAATCAAGACAAGGCATTGAGAACCCTCGGCTTGTTCCGTTACCGAATACCTGGAGATGGAAACTGTCTTTTTAGAGCAGTTGCATCTCAACTGAAGAAAAAGCAAGCCAATTATCATGAGATTCTTAGAAGAGAAGCCACCAAATGGATGTATAGGCATGCAGAGGAGCTGTTGGCTAACGGTTTGTTGGATGATATGAAAGAAATAGAGGAGACAGGACAGTTAGGTCAGTGGCCAGGACAAGCAGCTATAGTAGCTATGGCAAATATTTTAAAGGTTAATATAGCAGTTGTACAAGGAGGGGATAAAGGCGATATTGACATTCAACACATAGCTCCGTTTGAGACTAAAGAAAAACAAGGTAGCGTGCTCATTGCCTATCTGTACAATGGACATTATGATGCTGTTGTTGATGAACCAAATCTACCAAATCCAGAGTTTGACGAGTGGGTGGAGCAAATGCAAAGAGATTTTCAAAAAAGTGAGAACTTGGCCAAAGAATTAGCAAGGGAGGAACTTGAACGACCATCCGTTAGAGACTATGTTGGGCAAACTGTAAGAGATTCGCAAAGGAACTATCAACCTAGACAAATGATGTCTAGTGACATGATAGAAAGAGAGACATATGACAATGTTGATATAAGAGCTGGTTACTCTGATAGAGATATGAGAAATAGAGGAGTAACTGTTGCTACAGATATACCTATCCAAGTTGAGAAGAGTTCATCAGGGTATACGTCAGACTTACGTGGAAGAAGTCCAAGGGTCACAGTAATACCTATCCAGTATGTACCCTCTGCACATACACGCAATATACATGCCTCCTCACAACAAAGGGAAAGAGATATTCCTATTGAAATTGTGGGCTCTAGAAGATCACCAGATTCACATAGAAGTATGCACAGTGGGAATCATGTCTCCACAGTGCCTGTTGAGACGGATAGAAATTATACCAGTCGCCCCCATTCATCATATCGGACCAACATCCCTCCAATGCCAGACTACCCCCCAAGTAGACACATAGGGCAGGAAACAACCTATTATGGCCAAACAACCAGGGAAAGATCGATTCCTCCCAGGCCAAATTACCCTCCACAGAGACTACCAGAAGTTTCTCGTAGAAATTCCAGAAGTTTTTACCTTGAAGATTCAAAAGACTGTGATGAATTGTCTGAGATACTTAGTCCATTGAGCCTTCATGATACTCTACACAAAAAAAAGCAAGAATTTCGGACTAAGTTTAATTTTTGAGAGAGAACATTATCAAAGGAAATTCATATTTGAAATCCCTGAAATCCCTATTTTGAACTTGATGCTAGAATTGCATAAATATTAGATAAAGTGATAATCCATTTTGTAATGAAAAGATGCTGAAAACAGGTTATTGTACAATAATATACATGTCTCCTAAGATTTATTCTTTGATTCTCCATTTACAAGTTTGAATATGAAAAAATGTCTTTGTACATTTGTTAGGTCTTGTTGAATTTATTGTGATGAGGGATCAGAATTTCAAATTGGTGCTGTTGAGCAGGGATAATGGTGTAATTATTTTGTTTCGACATGATGTTTATGTATGCTGAATCATTTCTTTACAGTAAGGGATGTATAGCTTAACTGTGAAGTGATATTCTTTTTTCCAAGGGTTAGTTTCATTGTTGATGTATTTAATTGTTGTTGATGGAGATGTTTAACCATACTATGTTAATATTTATTTTGTTGGTATGATCTTAAAGTATACACATTCAATATATGGTCATATTTTAATTGTTGTTGATGGAGATGTTTAACCATATTATGTTGAAATTTATTTTGTTGGTATGATCTTAAAGTATACACATTCAATGTATGGTCATATTTTATAGTTTATATTAATATCATTATTGTGCTGTTTATTTTTGTTACAATTTGAATGTATGTAATGCATGGCTTTGTTAATACTTCAATACTTTATTTATTTTATCTCCACATGATCTTTGGTTGATGGTACTTGTAAGCCAATTATTTGTTACTGTCACTATGTTATTTTGATATCATAAGATTAAAATATATGCACAAATGTTTCAAAAAGAATAGAGTTGAATTCTGCAAAAATTGTATTTAGATTTATTAGTCATTATTGACATTCATCCAAGCTATATGCTAGACAGGGTTAGGTCAGTTTTACATTAAAAATATTTATTGCTCTTTGTTTCTGAGATATGAGTTAAGCTAAATAACATAATTCATTACAAGCAGAATTTTTTGTTCTGATATTTGTTTTCGCCCAACTGCTTATGTAGCTTGTGTTGTATTTAAAAGACACACCCAATATAATTTATCATTATGTGTTATGACTGCTACTGTGGATAATTTCATAAAATATCATAAATAGGTGTCTTAGTGATATTGCAAAGTTCTTCCCTTGCCAATTCGTGTACTGCATTGGTGCTAATGAAAAACTTTACACATAATTCTATCGTAGCTGTAGTCTTAACATCAATTCACCATAGCTGGAAAAAAAAATCTTTCATTAAAGTTTTAAAAAATTTATGAAGAAAGATTACCAAGAAACTTATTACACTGTTAAATTGTCTAAATCTGCTGTTACTGACACACAAGTACACCAAATATACATATCTGAATGTTTTTTAAGTGATATTGTACTCTTCCCAAATATGAATCCATTTGGTGTTGTTAGTTATGTCATGCACATACTTGGTATGCTGTTAACAGAGATATTAAACCTACTCAACTTGGGATAACTTATTAGAGAGTGTCTGTTTGTCTTATGCTTGTGTGTGCATCCCTCTCAGTGACATGCTTAGAGATGGGAAGCATTTTCTGTTATGATATGATATAAAAGGAATCTTTTCACGGAGTCTTCTTTTATTTGCCTATATTTCACACATTTAAGGGGCAATTAGATAATGTTATTAGTTTAATTTCACCTTATAATAGGCTTTCATCAGCCACACCATAAATGGCCTTGTTTTTAAGGTATATTTCCCTGGTTGATAAGTAATATGTACTGGAGTGAAAAGCAAATAACATGATGTATGTAAGAATAAAACAGAAAGAAAATATAATGTACACTGATTTTCTAGTTACGTTTATTTTTCAAGCTTTATATTGACAAACAGGTTATTTGTCAATAATAGGCAGAAAAATAACACCTTGTGTGGGATGAGTGTGATTGTGGACAGGTTATGTTTACTTTGAATCCATTCAGGATCTGACTGTTTTGGCAGGGTTTTGCTGGAAAAACACATGGTTCATTCTTGCATGTCTACCTATGAACCCTTTCTTGCTGAGTTGTAGGACTTTTTCTTACCTGAAGTTTCCTTGGACCTTTAGTACATCTTAAAATTTCTATAAAAGCAAAAATAGCCTATAAGAATGAAACAAACAGAAAGTAATGATGATTTGGTCAATCCACAGGCTTTAAAAGCATTGCATACTACTTAATAAAGTTGTTTGTTAATTTGAATTATGTTGATATATCATGTAATATACCCTGTCTTTCAATGATGATAATTGATCCAAATGTATAAATATTGGCATGTTAATCCAAATAAAGTTCATAATTGAAAAACAAACATGTTTTTGTGTTTATTTTTATAGGCAATACTTCAAAGGAAAAACAAAATGTATTAAAGCATTATACAAGATTTTTTTGAAGTATGGCCACAAAAGTTGGTACTTTACCAAGAAAATTGCATGATTACAAGCAAATTACAATGTGTTCTGGGACCTGGTCACTTGGGTCTCTGCCAATATTTTGCAATATATTTCATATTCAATTTTAGTATATAACATGATTTAGCTGTTGTTGTTTGTGTTATTTCTTGTAGATATGAATTAAGAAAGGGTGTTGCATCTTAGAAAAACACAATATTTCTTGTTTACAGGAAGATTTGTCAGTTGTTATTCTGAGGCATAGACTGATTGTTATGAAGCAGATACTTTCAATTCCACAATTTTCAAAGGATACCGTTTTTTAAAACTGATAGAATAGCACTTATTTCTTTTTCAACTGTGTTTTTTCTCTTCAGAGGAGACAGTGGTTGCAAGATGCATTGACTACTTTAGCAGATCAAGATCCAGTCAAGCATATGTTGGAGCTAATCCATGTATCAACAGAACCAGGCAACGAGCCTGAGCATATAGAGACAAAAGAAGCAGCATTAGAGGCATTAATGGACTATTGTGAAGACTTTGATCTTGCCAGAGGTATTGTTTTATAAGTTGACAACGTCCTAAAATTCTCCTAACAAGGTATTGTTTAATATAGTAAAACGATAACTTGGAAAATCATGTTGCTTTACTTGAGTTACTTTCTGAAAAGCATGTCCTTCCAACACTTAAATAATTATCAAAGATTTATTTCAACAACCAGTAAATGCTGAATTAAGTACATTAAGGGGGCGGAACAGGTTAAACTCTGTTACCAACAATTTGAGTTTGGAGCTCATTTGCTACTTTCAATACAC